>WTSP01011302.1:45313-75552 GCA_025331215.1 Actenoides lindsayi
GGGCCGGGGGGGGGGGGGGGCGGCTGGCGGGCCGCGGCCCGGTCGGCAGGGGGCAGCCGTGACCCGCCTGCCGCGGGGACACCGCCAGGCCGCACTGAGCCCACACCGCCGGGGCTTTGAAAGGCAACACTCCCTGGAGGGGTTTTACAGGCTGAAATCTGCTTTGGAGCGGAACCTCACGGCTGTCGAACCGCCCCGGCTTTCCTCAGCAGCTAAAACCACAGCCGGTGGGTGCTGATACTTTTAAGTTTCTGCGTCAGAGGAGTTCATCCCGCTCAGCGCTGCTGTGAATGGTCAAAGATGTTCCCAGTTCAACAAATGCCTTCAGATAGCAAAGTTTTCCATTAGGGATATTAGACTAAAAGATGGGAACCCCCCTTTTTTTCCCCTGCATACTTCTGTCGTATATTCACAGGTCACGCAGGAAACATCTCGACTCTTCACAATGAACTTTGCAGTTCAACGAGTTACTCAAAATGAAAATATTTCTCAAGAAAAGTGAAAAAGAAATCCTCATATGAGCTAGGTCATCTGGAAGATTTTATTTGATGAGAAACGATGCATTACATAAGCTGCTCTAATTAATTAAAAACCCAAAACAACCATATGTCAAGAATTTACAAAATGAAAACAAATCTCCTGAATTTATTAGAACACTTTTTCTGACTTTTTCACTCCCACCTGACCAAAATTGTTCACAGGATTTAAGTAGTTTCATCCACATCTAAAACCAATTTCCCTCCCACTTCATTTGCCAGTGTAAGATTTACCTGCTGAAAACAATTTGCCTTATTCCTTATTAAACATAAGACAGTTTTGACTAGACACTCACACTCACTACATTCATGTCTTTGCAACCTCACCTGAACCACTTTGTGTTCATTTATTTACAAATGGGCTGAGCAAGATCTAAACGCTGGAGCCAGACAGAAGGTCATTCTCTGTCACGGCTGCTGTGACGACAGACACATAACTCTTGCACTTGTTCGTACTAACAGAAAGAACACCCTAAGTCAATGGGAGCCTGTTGTCTGGCAGTGCTGATGTTAAGTGCTGCTACTGCAAATTCTGAAAGTGGATTTGGGGAAATATGTACCTGGCTAGTTACAAGCGAACTATGCAGGCAGCTGGAAGGAGCTTGGTCTCTCTGAACTACAAATGAGGATTCTTGGAAGCCAAACTTCCACTTGAGTCACATGCTGGCATTTCTCAGTTACTCTGAAAGCTGGGGAGAGCTACAGGCAGAGGATTGACAGGAAGGAGCTGTTGACAGAAGCATGCTCACCAGCATAAGAAAGAGGGATTTATGAAGAGAGATGTTAAGGAAGCAGTATCTGGGGAAAGAATGGAAAATTGGCACTCGACATTTCTCATTGATGTTGTCTGCTGCAACAGTTGACTCACTGGGGAGTGCCTGGAACGCTGCGTCTGTTTTACATTTCACTTTCCCCATCAATCTGATTAGTAAAGTCATCTACACATGTCACGGGGTGAGCCACCACATCTTATGGACTTGGGCTTTTTTGGATTTAAACATTAGAGTGCTACTTCAGATATACAAAGCTGTGTCATCATGTGGCTCCTGTATATCCCTGATAAACTGTAGAGTTTATCAGCTTGGCAATTGCTGTTCCTCCTGCCACACCTGACTCCTTCACCACTTCACACTTACACTTTTAGGCTTGACATCTTTTTTCAAATGCTAGTGTGTTAGTGAACACAGTGATCATTAAAAATGGCAAAGGCTGAACCACAGCATGAAGCTAAGGTCTCAGAAACCTTCAAATGAGATTGGCTGCCACATGAAAAAAAATTATTCCAGCATAACAAGGGTTACTGCCAATGTGCTTTTGAAATAATGTTAAATAAAACATTTCAGGATTTAAGACAATCTCTTACTACAGATTAAGAGACCCCTAATAAGGAACAATATGTTTGGTACCTACCTAAAACCATCTTTCTCCTGCTTTGCTTTGAAGGTCTTGGATCACTCCTGAAGGCAGCAGGAACATTGACTGACCAAAGGTCTCATCTGCAATAGTAATTCAAATGATTCAATAGTCTGATTGTTCAATAATTTAGATGACATCTAGGTAACTAAAGAACATTCCTACTAACAAGACATTTTCTTTCATATTATTTCCACCAAATAAAACTATTAAATCCAACAAAAAGTTCCATTGTACCAGGAAGCTTCAATTTTGTCCATTATTTGGAATTTTCTTCCAATTTAGTTTAAATTTGTGGTGGACATTACAGTGATTACAAGCTGGGCATGTGGACTTCTGGCCTTCTCAACTCATCCTGTAGGTATGACTTTGAAAGTTTGTCTTTCCAAATCTGTTTGATCTGGTTCATAGCTGTCTGCTGTGTTTATCTTTGCATAACTGTTTTGCAGTTAGTTTATGAATTCTGGATTAGAAAGAACTCAATGCACCAAGTGAAATCCTGTTAAAACCACCAAATTTTTTCCAGCCAGTATGATTTCTGTGATTTCCCAACAGAAACCACCTTTCAGCCATATGTTGTCCTTGACACCAAACTAAAGGCCATCTGAAATGTCAGACCTAGGATTATTAGAAACACAGATTTGGACCATTGGGGATTTGGCAGAGGCTACGTTACCATGAGATCTCGACTTACTTGGCAGCTGGTATAGAGTAGTCTAAAATGAAGTTTGCCTAATTTGTCCTCAAATCCAAGTGTTAGCAATACTTCAGGACATACTTTACACCAGCGTTTCTGGTGTCTGTATCCTGCAACTTTCATTGCCTGAAAAACCAGCCATCCTCTGCCTTGTCTTTTCCTCACTGATAGCAGGTGTCATGAGGTAAACAACCTCATTTTTAAGTTTCTGAACATTTCTGTGACTCTGAGTACTCTCACATAGTCTTGTGACTTGTAACTCTTCATGGGTACTTCCAGCCACTCCCTCCCTCTTGCAAGGGCATTTTCTATCTGTTCTCTTTTGCTTTCAACCAAGGATAAACTTGGTTGATCAATTGCACATGTACCTACATGTACAACTCAAACAAGAAGTGACATTTCTACTATTTAATTGCCAGCCTTGAAAAAGACTCATCTTTTTAAGCACTCTGATTTTATTTCATGCTGCTACAAAGCATGCTGTACCCCTTGTGCTATTAAAATAAACAAGCTGTGGTAACTGTGGTGCCTGAATGTTTGGCTGCAAAAGAACTGTTTTTGCCATGACATACTTATGGCCAGGTCTGTTTTTAGCATCTCTAGTAGAACTGTAAGTTACAGCTGTGAAAATAATATTTAGGTACTATCAGGTCAAGGACATACTCATACATCCTTAAAAAAAAGTACTCCCCACAGCACATTATCATTTTAATTGCCTTTGAAATAAAGAAATACAACCAAAACCCAGGAAAACCTAAAGTCTTTCTTTCACACTTGGCTAATTGAGAGTAACTGAAACCTTTCTGACTATCAAATTTCTCTCTTTAGCATAGTCTGGCCAGGAATGCTCCAGCTGTTATCATCAACTCCTTGGGCAGCAAAACTACTTCCTATTCTAGCCTCATTCCTTTGTTCTCATTTTGAACAAAAAATCCAATTTAGTCATGAGAAATGTCCTGGAGGTGAATCTACTTCTCTCTTGTCCAGCCATGGCCCCACTGTGTGTAAACCATGACATGACTCAGGCTGTCTCTCAAGCCACACAACTAGCTATGTTTGGTCTGAACTGGTCTCATTCTAAAGTTAGCCTTTTTCACATCAAGTTTTTGTGTTGTTAAATTTGTTCCCTGGGGTCATAGAGTCCATGCTGATATTTTCAGGTGGGGTTAATGATTTAATGTGACTCATATGTCAGTGCTAACTCACTCGTGTCTCATAACAAATCCAACCAATGACTCAGGAAGCCTTTTTATCATTGTATTTAGATGATGTGTGCTTACAGTGCCCAAGACTTCTAAAAGAAAGGTCATATATATTTGGCAGGTTTTTTTGTCCCTACTTTTCAACTTTGTGAAGTGATTAGATAGCTCTTATCAGAAACAGACCACATATCCCAGAAAACACCAGGTTATAGCCTCCCTGCTGCTGATAGAGGGTTGGGTTTAAAGAGGACATAGTGGTTAATGTTTTTGCAATTAGCATGTGACTTCAGCCAGAGGGGACACACAAATTAGAAGAGGAAGGGTATCTGTGTATCATGTGGCACTATTAGGGTCACTGAGGGCAAGAAACAGAATCATTTCAGGGCTCTAAGCATGTTCAAATCCAACAGAAAGGAACCCACCAATTTAGTAAGCTTTGGAAACCACCTTTTAATGTTCATGAAGATTAATAACAAGAACGTTATAGAAATACCATTCTGGTTTGCAGATGATAGTGTGCACAGCCTTGGCACTCGCATTTGTGCTCAAAGAGAAGAGCAGTCCCTAGTTTACATGTACAAGCGCTTCCCAGGTCCATGCCAGGATGAGGCCTTTGCACAACTCTTTCCCCCCTGCTCCTGATTTCCCTGGAGTATGGTACAAAAAGCAGTCATAGGATATTCAGGGTAAATATAGCCACCACAGGGCCTGCAGTTTAGGTGTAGCCAAAAAACTCCTAGTTCCAATGGAGAAACATTCAAGTATATAATGATATATAGCATCTTTTTCTGGATATAGCCAAATGGCTATTAAATGCTGCTAGGAAAACTTTCAGCGTCTATTTGTACTTTTTTAACAACAAAGCGAGAACTTGGTTAGGATACATTGAATTGAGTTAATTTCAAAGTGAGGGATTTTGAAACTATGTGAGCAGGGATTAGGGTAGATATGCTTCCCACATGTCACTGTTCCTGTTAATTTCCCAGAGGCAGAGATATCATAAAAAACAGCTAAGTTTTTGTTCAAAAGAAAAGAATGAGGTTGTAATGTTGAGTCATAACAGATACCACATAGCAAAAGTATGGGCACAGAGCTGAGACCCAGAGGTGGCTCATAAAACAAGGCTTCTTCTGCAAGTATTAGTAATAACTTAAATACCACATTATATAAATTTAAGTCTTGTTATGCTGGTGAGAGACAGGGACTACTTTTTTCTAGAAAAATTTTGGTTGGGAATTTTAAGAACATCATTATTGCATTTGTGGATCATGCAATTTCATACAAAAAAAACACTTCCGAAGAGTGATCTTTGTATTTATCTAACTCCAGATTTTTAAGAGTTATAAATAACTTGTAGGAAGTACTACACGTACCACTAGTTTGTATAATATTTAAGCAAGGTCAGTGTGCAATGAACTCTTCAGGTAACGGAGTCCAGTAGACAATTATTGCCTGACACTTCAGTTTTCTATCTGGATAATTTGACCTTTTAATTGAGCACTTAACCTGAAAGTTTACACAGTTTGAGGCCACTTTTAGGGAAAACCCTCTATTGTATATATTCTCCAAATTTCCAATTAAAAGAAAAAATGTAAAAGCTCTCATTTAGCTGACAACCGGTGTTAAAGCTCACAGGAAAAATACCAGGGTGTTTTTACCTCAAGCGGCAGTGCCCTATTTTCCAGCAGGGCAGAGTGGGTCACGTACTCACGACAGCGTTGGGATAGGCTGCACTCTTTGGCCTTTCCCTTATCGTGAGAGGGATTCATGCTGAGTATTTGTTCTGCATGCACATAGTAGACTCAACATGAGCTAAGTCTGCTGTGCATACGTAGTATGACTACATTTCGTGTTTTCCCCAAAACTCAGAGTTTTCCTGGAAGCACTGGCTTTGCCATGTATGCACAGTTAATCCACTCAGCAAATTCTTAAGGCTGTGCTGGGAAAAGGCTTGAGAAGGCTGCAGCCAGGACTGGGCTGTTCCTGCTGCCCATACATCAAGACTGCCAGCAACCTGCTCCCTGTGTGCTCCCAAATTACTCCCAAGAAAAGGCTTTGCCAAGACTGGGCTGAGGTCTCTTAATTGTCTTGGTCTAGATACTGCCTGCAAGTTGTAGGATGAGTTACATACCTAAAGATTGACACTGGTTATACAAGAGAATTCTGCTGAAAACACTGTTTAGAAAATCCACATATTGATTAAAGAAAATGTAATTCTTTGTGTACTTTCTGGAGCAGCTGTTTAATTTTACAGCTCTTATGGGCTGCCTAGATGGTAAAATGGATTGTAACACTACCAAGGACCTAGCACAGAGTTTCTGAGACCTCAAATTCCAATGTTTTTTTACTACCCTTAATAGTATCTAATAAAAGATAAAGATGCGAAGCAAACTGCTTTCCTTTAGATCAGTGATTGCTGAAAGCAAGGGCAGTGCTCTTACTCATAAACAAGATTGATTATCCCAGCAAACTCACTCATCCATTCTCTGAGACAAATATATCCCAGTTCAGATCATGCAGTTCATTGCTGGCAAGAAGGAGGGACAAACTTTTGCAATAAGTTGCTATGAGCTGATCATCATCTCCTACTATTTTTTTCCTAACAGGTTTCCCAAGAAAATTACAGAAAACCCCAACTACACTTTTGAGCACCGCTGACTAGACAATGCTTTTGTTTGCTGCAACAAACCTGGACTTGGAAGAATTTGTGCAACATGTAGATGGAATGGGCAGTGGAGAGAATAACTGAAAATGCAAACCCAAACTTGGGGTTTAGGATGAGGAATTTAGGATGCTTCTGCTTTGGGTGAAAGATGAAGTTTGACAGAACCAGTCTAGAAGAAAATTCTTCATGAAATTGGAGGGAATTCAGGGAGAAATGGTTGTGGGAGAAAATTTTTATAACACCTCTCAAAACATGGGCATGGCAAAGGAAAAACAGTGGCTATAAAGACTTTGTTACCAGTCGGACTGAATATTTTCAGTATCTTCTTTTCAGTATCCTCTGTGCAGTAAGTGGTTTGGCTCAAGCCTTACTGGACAAGATGTCCACAACTGTCCTTTTCGGCAGTTCTAACTGAACCCAAGTAATAGACATGCAAAATTAATGATTTAATCTTGTTCTCTCTTCTAGAACAAGAACCTTGAGGAAAAGGCAAATGAAGCTTTACTGATGTCTGTCTAGAAAATGGAAATGGTCATTTCCAGCACAGCCAGCCATATCCCTTTTGCCATCAAAACCAGGAAAGTAATCTCGTGCCTCTGGGATATTGTATGTTGTCCTAAGATGGACACACAATTAATAGAGACATAAGCTTTAAATCAAAGTAAAGAACCTTGTGGAGCAAATATAGTAACTCAAATGTCCTCCTGCTGGGGTAGTGACAATGACTACACACATTTCCTTGTACTTAATTAGTTTTCTTTAGTAATGAACCATCAACCAAACCATAAGTGGAAAACAGAAAATGGCTGAACACACATTTCAAAGAACAACACGAAGATACATTTCCTTTTTTCCCCTCACACACCACTTATAAATAACTTGCACTGACTTTCCCACTAAGAGTTGGGGTCCTCTGGGTTGGCTGAAAACGGGCAGGGACTGGCCCGCAGTCCTCTGAGTGAGGGCTAAATTGACTCCTGCTTAACTGATTAGAGGTGGAGGAGTTCATATGAGCTAGCAAATGAAAGTCAATCTACACGTAATTATGATGCTGTCAGCCAACTCACTCTTGCTCCAGCCTGGCCCCAAGACACAACCACCCCAAAGCTCATTCTCCCAGTATTCTGGCTGCACGAGCCTTTTCACCTTTACCCAAGAAATGTTATCTGTGTGCTCTGAACTGATAAGAGTTGGTGGAAATCTTGCTCTGAGAGCACCTGTGAGAAGAAATATTTAACTTGTAAGAGCAGGGAAGAGCAACCAGTTATTCTGTATGTTTATTATTTGTGTCTTAATCCTGTCCAGTTTGGAAAATTTTAAAACAAATACTTTATTTCTTGTGTGAACATAAATATGGATTAATCCTACTAACCTTAGAGGAGAACCGGGGGTGTTAAGAGATCAAAAGGAAGAGAACACACATGGGTCTAGAAAAATGTTAACTTTTTTATAAATAAACATAACATGTAGGTGGATGATCCAAGTTTTTGGGTTATTATTCTTGGAACAGAGTAGCAAACACTCCATTTCTATTTCTCACTTAACCTTTCAAGTAAAAATACCATTAGACATTAGCATCATATTGCTTTGAAATAAATGCAGCTCTTCTAGCCTGCTTTTCCTTTTTTTATTCTTCTAAGGTACGATGGCTACAATGTGCCAGTTACGTGGGTAACTGATGCTGAATCCCAGTTGCTGTACCGTAACCCATGGTGGCATTTTTTGTTTACACACATGACCCACATTACCTCTGGGCAACAAGGCATCTTAAAATGATCTGGATCTTTTACTTCCTCTTACATCATGACTTCCCTGCTCTTCAGACTCAAAGTATCTCCTCAAATGCTAATATTAGGGAGTCTGAGAGAAATGTACACCTGAGACTTCTGAGCCTGCTTTTGCCACTTGTCTCCCAGGGAGACATCCTCCTGACAACCCTGTGCTGCTCTTCTACATCAACAGGCAGGTTGAGGCAGGAAGCTTGTGGTAATTTGGCCTGAATAGTCAGTCCGTGGCTGCTGGGTCCCCAGTCAGGTGGAAGTTTGCCACCCTAGGACCAGCCAGCCCAGGCTGTGCTCCTGCACATGGCATGGGCTGAGTCACTGCAAAGCTGCTGGCACCACTGCAGGCACCTGCTGCTTCTTGCTCAGGCATTCTGGCAGAGCACTCTATTGTTTTTTAAGTGGGTATCAAGTAAAAAAAATTCACAGAAGCAGATTGCAAAGAAGTGGGAATGTATTGCCATGCACTGAGAGACTGGTTAGTTATTAACCCCTTTTTCTATGAATAGTAAAACACCATCAAGAAGTTAAGAGTGCAAGTTCAGCCAGTACATTTTTTTCAACGGAAGAATGCCAAAAATAGACACACAAAAGTTCAATCCTGATAAAACTTTAATTTTTTTAAGTAAAAACACATACTACACTAACTCTGTGAACCCTGGAGGCACTGATCCCTGATACTCACTTGCTAGTTCTTCGGAAGCTATAGAATAAGCATTGTGTTAAAAAAGCAGATAAACATTATCTACTTAATTTGCAATCTCTTTTGGTAATATTTCCAAACTAATCTATAGCAAAGTGGGGTTTTTTTAACTTTTCAGCTAATGAGATGAGATTAAGTTCAAGGGTTTAATGTATTTTATTAACTATAGTTAAAATGAATACAAAGCAACTGTTAATTCTAAACAAAAAAGTACTAGACTCCAGTTTCAGCTGACAGTATTAATCCTGTGACTGTGGTAGCCCCTAGTTTGGCATGTGCTAATGTAGCTGAGAACCTACCAATTCCAGAAGATATTCTACTGAGGGCTCAAATCTAAATTTCTTGGACACTTTCCAACTTATAAGAAAGTTGACAATTACTTTTAGCATTCAAGAAAGACAGGATTGAATACTGCAATATATAAAGATGAACTAAAAAGTTGTTCTCCGTGTCTGAAGACCTGTTCACCATATGTACAGGGGAAACAACATCAGATAAATGAAAGAAATTGATGTAGAACTCTCAAACCAATTAGCAAAGCACAACTATGCAACAATTTGTTGCCATGAGGGAAATTACTCCTCCAGCTGGAGCTCTAAGCTGTTGCAGAAAATGTTTTGGACATGGCATTGTCAGACACCTTCCTAAAGGACTTCCTTCACAGTTGACTCTGAGATTGACTCAGTACAAGAGCTTTGAAATAAGCCTCTCAGGACAAGAGAATTCAGCAGGTGACACTAAGTGTCACGGGTTATTTTAGAAAGATATTTAGCACAAGTCAAACCAGTTTATTGAAGACAACCTAACAGCTGTGGCTTTTTGTTTGCTTGTTTTTCCTGAAGAGAAAAAGTACATCATTCCAGCTCATTCAACCTAGGCCTTTCCACATAGGAATTATAAAGGAGCTACCACATCTAACAGTAGCAACATCATAAGATAAAAGTAAAAGAACACAAACAGTATAAAGTCCCATGACTTCTCTGTGCAGCTGAGATGAACAGGTCATTGTCTATCTTTCCAATCATCAGCCCTTGTCTCCAGTAAATAACAATCTGTGATAGTTAGACTTTCACCCAATAATTAATGCCACTACAGCACCTTCTGTGGTTATTCAACTGTATGCGATCCAAAGCTATTTCACCTCAATAGCAATACTGAAACATGGAGTCATGTATCTGTTCTCTTAAAATTAAGGCAACCACCCAACTCAAATCTAATGAGTAAGACTAAGTTAGTTACAGTTCTCATACAACTGATTCATTATCTGGACATTCAGGGATTAACAGTGAAGTAATTAAATCTCCTTTTTCTGGGATGTGCTGAATAGAACAAATACTTGGCATAAGAGCTGCTCCAGATCACTTCAAACACAATCCTAATTTTTCTCCATGTCATTCCACATGAAGAAACAATGACAAGAACAGAAAGGAGAAAGGGCTTAGAAGAAAGGAGTCACACTGGCTATACCCTGTCTCCCACCCCCAGCAGCTGCAAGACAGTGCAGAGATTACAAATCATCACTTTGTCTAGACACATTCTGTAAATTTAGCATCTTTTTTGATCTTCTTAAAGGAGAGGAAATGTGGCACATTCCTTTTTCTCTCCAATCTCAGCTATTGAATGTCATTCATCAACAACAGGCTCATATTCTTTTGCACTTGCTCTCCATACAAGCTTGCTGGAGCAATAACTGTGCTAAAACAAGCCTTCTGGCCATAATTCGATAGTCCAGTCATGGACACAGGGAGAATGTATTATCTTCATTGCCCTGTCTGGCTTTGCTCAGCTTGTCTCAAGGAAGACATGATGCAGGCTAAGGAAACATCCTGAGGAATTCTAGAAGTGGGTAGTTAGGTGAAACAGGCATGTGGGTGTTATCCAGGAGTGAAGGAAAAAGGAGTCTGACAGGCTAAGATAAGCACTGAGGGTGAGAACTGATGGATCCTCCGTTTCTATCCAAAGGCATGAGGTAAATCTGGAAAGGTACAGCACCAAATGAGAGAACAGTACTCTGAGGGGAAGCAAAGGTGATGGAGTCTGCCTGTTTCTGCACAAGTGCAGGTCTAACTTTGATTCAAATGCTGTTACCTGACCTTTTTAAATATCTACCTGCTTTAAGTCACTAATAATATAACATTTTAAACCTGCCTAGAAATCCTAGTCTTGCACAGACTGTTGGAAGTGGTTCAGAAGACAGGTTTCCCCTGTGAATCACACTGCCTAAAGTGCAGTCCTCCATGCCAGGTGTCAAACAAGCAAAACTCTAGTTCTGGATTAGCAACTGGAAATAAACTAGTTGATTGTGTGTGCACATGTTAAGACAAGGGCATGTAGGAAAGGGAGCAATGATGTATATTTCTAAAGACTTGAGCATTATCCACACACCAATAAAAGGTGTGACCTTTGACAGAAGTCCAATGTAAAGTTTTCTGATGAATACCCTTATTCAGGTCAACAAATGTCTTTTTTCCTGCCAACTCAGTGTTTCTGGGAAGACTCGTATATGTCTGACAAGCACCATTAGTAAACTTCTCTGCATCTGGTAAGACTGTTTCACTGGGGCCTTCTCAGCTGAATGAAGAAAGGTTTCATAGCACAGGTTTTCTACCCAGTCAATCAGAAGTCTAATGCAGTAGGAACTAAGTACACCAAGAACACATCTGTGTAAGTGTATATTGTACCTGGTCTTTTCAAACAAAACCACAAGAGCTTAATCAGCATCTGCAAAATTTCAGATGGCTACCATTCATGCTACAATCAGGGATCAAGGAGAAAAGGAGTGTACCATAAAACTCAGATTTAAAAGTCTTTAGGGGGAAGGATGTGTTTTAAAAAGCAGGCTCAAGAGTTTCTTGGACACTTTCTGTTCAGAGCAACTTTAAGGTTTTTTTTTACACAACTTTTTACAAAGTTTTTACAAACATCACTGAATTGTGCCTGATAGGCAGTACCTGAGCTACTACTGGATGGAGCTATTTTAAAATCAAAACAAGCCACAGGATTAAGGCATTTTCATGAAATGTCCTTTCAAAGTGAAAAAGAGTTCTCAACTTAAAGTTGAAAATTACCAGTTAGGAGTTTGACTGAAACAAAAACCTTTGTCCTGGCATACTTTCCTGTAACAGCCCTGCTATTTCTTAAAAACAAGTCCAAGTTTTCTAAAAGACTCATTTGCATAATAGCTACATTCACCCCCATGTATTTTATCTCTCCCAAACTTGATTTTCCTAAAAAGAAGTATATATAACTTTACATTTTCACTTTACTCCATTTAAATTTTCAAAAACAAAAGAATTTTAAGTTTCAAGACTGTCTATAGAAAAAAAATCAACCCAACACACCTAGTTCCTATTCTCTTTCAGCTGCAATAAAAGGCACCAGCCCTGTGTAAGGTGTCAAGGCAAGGTGTCTACATTGAGCCTGTATCTAGGGCTAAACTGCAGCAGTTGCTCTATCACTCAATGACCCCTCCCCAGCTAAGAAGGGGGACCAGGAAAAGAAGGAGACCCACAGGCTGAAATGAAAATAGATTTAAGGAAACAGCAAAGCTAATAGTAGTAATGCCAATATGAAGTATAGAAAGTATACTCAGCCCAGTGAACATACAGCAGCCACAGCAAATAGGTAAGCAGCTCTTGGGAGCAGAACGATGAGTGAGCCCCTCCAAAGATAGCAGCCCTTATAGAGCAGAAGAAACCTCCCCTCTCAGCAAACTTCCCCCTTTATACTGAGTGTGAAATTGGTGGGATGGGATGGGAGGCACCTGTAGCTAACTCAGGACAGCTGTCCTGGCTGACTCCAAACTGCTCATGGCCAGCAGACCATGGCTGGCTCTGAATTCTGTCCCAGGGTAACCAGGAACTTTCAGTGTCAACTCACATCACACAGAAGTACAATGTCCATCCAGAAGGATGAGTAACAGGTGAAGGAGTTTGAGTGATGGCCAGCCTTGGGCAGGTGGCTCACAGGGCTGCAAGGCCACTTCGTTGTAAAATCCTGAGCGCCCCATGAGAGCATCAGTGAAGATGGCAGACTTGGAATAGTGCATTTCATTGTGACCCTCCGAGCCCTTTCTCAGCAGTTTGACCGTCCCTGTGTGTTTGTGCCATGCAGGTCCTGCACTCACCTCCCTTCCTAATGGGCAGTGGGAAGCTTGGGGAGCACAGAGCCCGGCTGAGGCTGCCCCGCTCGGCAGCCGTGCCCCGACACGAGTGCTCAGGCCACCGGCTGAGACAGAGAAACACAACATCCATTTCCTTCCACAGTTCCCTTCGTTCTAGCACCCAATCTGTCTGTTGAGACAGGCCTGTTAGTGATTGCTGTGTGATCTGTCTGAACACCCTCTATTTTAGCTTCCCTTAAGAGCATGTTATTTCCATGATGCAGAATTCACACCTTGGTTTATTGGCCCAGGAGCTCTGATTTTCCCCAGAACTGCCAGATGCTCCTTCTATTGTTTTTCCCTGGGTTGCATTGACTTCTATATATAGCACAGTACTCTTCAGGTCCTCCAAAATCTGTTGCCTTTTCCAGTGAAGCACATTGGGTGCCAATCACAACCCAAGAAGGGCTTGGAGAAAACAACATCGGGCTGTTTGAATATGCAGAAAAATGTGTGCTCTGTTTTAATAGGGGCACGTGCCAAAACCCTATTGTTGGATCAAAGCACAGATCAAATATTTGGCAACAGCTGTATCCCTCCCCAAACACCTCCACCTAATATGCTATTTTAAAATATTTATTCCATGCATTTGTATCTATGCATAAATAAAACTCCCCACCCCACAGTGAATGGTGAATGTCTGCACAACTGTTGGCTCACAGCTATCTGATTCTTCAAGCAATGACCTGATCTAGTTTCTCTTTCAATTCTGCCTTTGGGCAAGAAAAACTTTGCAAGAGTTATGAATCAACTGTATTTGAAGCTACCCTGTTTCCTGGAAAATGTCCTCAAGCTCATCTTCCCATGCATTAGTTGCCAGACTTCTCTCTGAGTGTGCCCCTTTGCTGGAAATTTGTTTTGCCATGGTTCAACAACAAGGACTTCTTTTGCAATTAGTTCTTTTCTGATTTGTTCAAAACAGAGGCTCCTGAGATGTTCTTGCATATCCAAAGTGAAACTTTGGCATTAAATAAAAAAAAAAAGAAGGAAGGAAAAAAGAAATCATCCTGGATTTCCATGGCTTAAGTTCACCTGAATATTTAAGAACCTGAAGGTCTGCATCTCAAAAGATTCAGCACCGTATTTCTCTTAAGAGTGATCTTGGGAATCACTCCCTAGGTCAATCTGTGGAACTACACGTACAGTTATATGGTTCATTTGACTAATATAAGGCTATGCTGCAGCTCAGAATGAGTGGTCTTGCCCTTCCCAGCCCCTTGGTGTCATCCCTCAGATACATGTTCGTGCCACTTTCCTGCTGTTGACTCCAGAGATTCTGTAGCCAAGAGGTGAGTCAGAGCAGCTCTCTGATCCTACTAAAACCAACCCTGCAAAAAAGGTTTTTGCCTGGATCAAAGTCTCAAGGTTGAGAAAGAGCAGGATACATGGTTATGAGAGGGGTGGAGGACAACAGCCCATACTTTGTCTGTCAACCCACAAAGCTCCCTTGGGGTGCAATCTCCACAGGTATTTTATTGCATGTTGTCAACCACACCTAAAAAAAGTCACACAACTACCCTATCTGGATTTTTTTTTGAATTGGTGTGAACAGCTTCTTAAGACAAGTTCTTCCAATTTTCTGAAGAGGCTGCAGAGTTTAACTCTCATTGACAGCTAGTTATTGTAATCGAAGCTGTAGATGTCTTAATCAATGATGATAAAAGAGGCTTCAAATAATAAAATATCCTTACAATTATGGGACTGCATTCTTCTTGTAACTCTGCTGCACTTTATCTCCCTGAAAAGTCTTTTTCAATCTGCATGTAAATAGGTATTTAATAGACAAGAAGGTTGAGCAGAAGTCTCCTCAAAGATGCAGCACTGCTGCTGGGTTTAATAAAGCTGATGAAGCAATACTGCACTTCACCACAAAGGTTTCCCTCAGTCTGCACTTTTTAACAGTCCTTTCAAGAGAAAGCACTTAGTTAAAGTTAACTTAGAAATATTTAATATTCTTAGGAATAGCAAAGCCTGATATCTTACTGAGCCAAATTGCCATCATATGTTTTGAGAAACATTTATTTCAATTTCCCTATTTTCTGGGAGCTGGTGAGAAACATAAAAAGTTATTCTTAGTCTAATAAACCTTTCTTTTTTCAAGCTTTGGAATGGATAAATCGTGTTTATTGAACATTTTTATGGAGTACTCTTTTGAAGTGAGCAGGTTTACATTAATAACAAAGTGTGTACTTGGATCCTTGTTATTTAGAATGGTAACAACTTTTCGCTAAATCAGCCATTCACGGCCAGAAATTTTCTGTCTTTGTAAAAATACAATGTTTATACTAAGGCTTCCCTTCAGGGAGGTATACTTTTGACCTGTACCAAAATGTGACTTTTTAATAGCTTCCTTGATGGCAACCCAGCACTATTTTGCCTTATCTTACAAATTCTTATTCCTCCCATGATACGTCTGTGTTCTTCAAAGCTGAATGTCAGACACTGTTGTACACCTCCCTTACTAAAAACACCCCCACAGCTTCCTTCACTTATCACCTCACAAGTAATTTCTTTTAATTTGTAAGTCAAGTTATTTGTATTAAAATGTTAAAGCCATTTTTTTTTATAAAGAATTTTATTTGGACACTAGTCTTGCATAGAAAATACCCTGCATTTTTACTAAGTGTTTTTAGAGATGTTACCCATGTTTCTTTATAGGCCTTTGAATTTTTTATACACGCACACAAATACATACAAATGTTTCATACACTGTAGTTCTAAAAAAAAAAATATAATCAGTGAAACATTGTTATGAGAAAATAATTGTCTGTTTCATCTTGTAAAAATATTAAACAGAGCATTGATTTCAATTTAATATTGTAGGACTTTTCAGAGTTAGAAATTACAAGTAGCACCCATAATAATAGCTCAAGGGTGTCCAATTACTTGAGAAATTTATAGCAGTGTGTTCAGTGACTGCATACAAAATATTTTGTTTTGTTCTCATTGTTTGGTGGTTTGTTTGGTGGTTTGTGGTTTTCTTAGTGGAGTGTTTTGAAGCTTTTCACTTGCATTGAAATGAGATGCTGAATGTGTGTCACAAGGAGAAATATATAGTTAAAGATTTTTTTTCTCTTGCTCTGACTTTCAAGCATAGCCAGAGGAAAGACACCATCATTCTGGAGTACCAAAACTTGGTATCCCTGTAGCAAGCAAAAGATATGTGTGATCCCATCTATCTTCATGTCTTCCTGCCCAGAATCTTGCTCCCAAAGTGTACCTTATTCTACTTATGCCCTCCAGGTTCCATTTAAAATTACTAAAATTTGGATAATAGCTGAGGCCTTCTCCTGTGCTTTATGGTAGTGCAGCCAGTTTAATCCTATCAACTTGCAAACTCAACATAATGAGTGTATTGACAAAGTGCAGTTGGGTATCTGCAGCCCGTGACTGAATGTTCCTGCAAAGCCACCAAAGCAACTCCCAGTTTTAGGACTGCAGGTAGCCTTTGCCCATGGATCAAGATGGCTTTTGGCTGACCCCTGATCAGATATGATACCTTTGCCCCAGCCCAAGTAGGACTGAGCTTGATTCAGGTATTGACCTAATCTGCAAAACTATCTCTGGTTCCTCTTGGTATTGCTGAGATAACAATAAGGGCTTTTTTTCTGGCAACTTGAAAGTCTAGGTAAGTCCAACCCATACTGCTGGAGAGATGAGGTTTTTGAATACTTCCTTCCATTATTTCCATTAAATTTAAAGCATGTTTTTCCTTTCTTCACCTTGAGCCAACTGCATGCTGCTGGAAATCCATCTGACAGTGAGGATACTCTTTAGTTCAAGGTAAGCAAGGCCTGTACTATTCCCCTACTTCTCTCCTATCTCCTGTTTTTATGCGGAACACAGTTCAATAGCAGGATGAATCAGATGTTATTTGTTTGATTTACTATCAAGTTTCTGGGCACCTAAGTTGATAGCAGAGGGTAAAGTATCATAAACGTGCATACCAATTTGGGAAGACCAAGGAGTAACTCTTATAGTCAGAGTTCCCCTTTATTGCCCTGTGCTCCCAGCCAGCAGCTGCCTCCGCTGCCTTCCCTTTTCCTCTGACATGTGGTGCCTGGAGTTCATTCAACACATTTAACAATTAGAGGCAAAGAGTTTGAACTTGTCGAGAGGAACATGCCCAAGAAAGCAAAGTATAATTTGTCGTGATTATAAAATGCAGTCCATTCCACACTTGTTTTGACATTATCCCTCAGAGAAAAACATATTGTCTCATAAAGAAGTCTTACTGCTATTTTCCTTGTCGGAGGAGGATTGCTCCGTAAGCGTTCAGCTCCATCCGAACCCCACAATGTAAAGATCTCTGAAATTCCTTCTGGATCCAAATACTGTAGCTTAAGTTGAGCTTTATGCTGTTGCAGAGCCACAGACTACTTACTGATCGTACATCTGAGACAAAAACTATGAACAAGACTTGAATGTCAATGTCCTTCCTCTGCTATCAAAAAGAATATAGGAACATAGAAGATAAGGTCCAGATAGGTCTTGTATGAGGTGTTAATGTACTTCTGGATAAACAGGCAAAAAAATGTGAACAGTAATATTCACATGGAGAATTGGGTTGTCTTGGCAAAAGTACAGTGCAACATTGACGCAGGTCCCAAGTGTAGTTTCCATCTGTACCAGGTACACTTCCCTAACCAAAGAATTGTACTGACTGTGGCTCATACCAGTCTCATGTTAGTTTACATTTCTCAGTGTCAACAAATGGACTCCTGGTTTATACCTTGGTGCGTGAAAGAGACTTAAGGCAGTAGGATTGCAGCCCTGAGCTGCTGTACAAGAGAGTGGTGAATCGACAGCATTGGCAGAAAGGTCAGGACAAATGAGCTACTTCTGTGACAGAACAATTTAATATCTCTCTGTTTTTTTACCCTCTTGAAAGCTGATACTCAGAAATACGTGAGAATAAATGTAAGCAAATAAGCATAATGCTCTGTTTTGTAGTATAATGTTAAGACTTTTTCCCAAGCCATGCCTGGAGTGACACATCAAAAAAGTTTGAATGCAGCCAACCACACTATGGTATACCAATCCACAAGTTATCAGAACAACACATGCATCCAGGGTAAGAGACTAATGAGACTGCTTGCATTTTCAATCTCAATAGGCCCTTTGTTTCAATTATCTGAAGAAAAAAGGCAGCTTTTTCTTCTGAAGCTACAAGGACCTTCAATCCTTACATGAATTTTGAATATCTGTGCCACAAATGACATGCTGAAAATTGTTGAACTTTTTCCTTTTATAAGAAATCATGCATTACAAATTCCACACATACACATGCTGTCCCACTGAGGTCAACTTGGTGTTTCACTTATTCAAAATTAAGCATGCACTGAGTTGTTCTACAATTTGTTCTGTAATGAACTTTAGCTATGAATATTTTGCAGAATTAATTTTTCAGAACTTGGGTTATTTTGCCCTATCAGTTAAAGTCAGCATTGACACAGATATGAATTCTACCTCTAGTTGTTGGGAAGATCCTTCTCAGTATGAAAGAAGACAAACTAGAACATATTATCTGTCATCTAATCACAGCACTGGAAGGTGTATGCAGAGACTGACTCAGAACATCCTATATAACAGCCAGCTTATATGGAACAGAACTTATACGAAAAATGCCAGGTTGTCAGTCCTGAAAATTGGTATTCTTTATTCATAAAAAAAGCACAGATCAGTTGGCCCCACCTTTGTTTATATCATTCCCACTAACATGCCTAAAGCCTGAACAGAATTAACTTCCTTTTGGATAGGTGAAACTCATTCGCTTCCTTGTTGAGAAAGCTAATGTGGTGGCCAATTAATTCCATTCATTTTACAATCCAACTACCTTCCTCTGAGGAGTAACTGTAGGAAATGATACCAAGGAAGTAGCGTTGTCATTCATTATCTTTCTAACAAGTAATTCTGAATGAGCAAATTATTTCAAGGAAGCAAAGAACTGAAGTGAACTGAACTTATCCAGCTGACCACACGTGAAAGATTTCACAGAAAATTATTAATCTCAGAAGCATCGTGCTGGTTTGCATGCTTCTCAAGTATGAGAAAAAGAAAGCCATATGAGTTTCTTAATGTGAAAGCCTGGCTTGGTCATTCATTATCTGTGTAGCTTGATAATTACCTATTGCCTAGGTAATTTGCTTTGGACATTTACTTTGAGGTAGCAGATTAATGAAGTTCATTGAAAACTTCAAGAACTTGAAAATCTGCAAAGCTTCCAGAACCAAATTTTCCAGGTCAGTGGTTATTGTACTTTTAGAAATCCACAAGCCAGCACACATTTCTACCTCAGCTTCTACTGAGTTGGTCAAAATCTTCATCAGAGCAACACTTCTATAGATTTTTGTGTCCACCAAATTTAAATAGCAAAAATAATAAGCAGTCCAGTAAGCAGGAACCTGTGATTTACAATACAGAAGCAATAAAGGTTTTTGAAATAGCTGATAACTAGGCTGTCAAGGGCAGTTCAACTAGATAACACCTCCTCTCTCTGATTGTCTTTAAAAGTTAAATCATCAGAACAGTTATAAAAAATGTGATATGCCTGGAGTTCAACAATAGTCCTGACTTTGTTAACACTCATTTCACATTGGCACAACGGAGTAATATTTGTTTATAATACTATAAGAAGAGGGCCAATGTAAATTATTGTTGTAGTAGCATGGGTAGATCTCTCCACACAGTTTTGCACCTTAGCACAAGCTGCCAAAGCTACATGGAGATCAGATGAGTGCCTTTGGTCTTCCAGCGCTCCCTCCCCAGGTTCTGGGACCCAGTGCTCCCAGCTGTCAAATAAGTTTCAGTGGCACAAACCACAGTCAGTAGAAATATACACATTGCAATATGACTTTCAGAAAAGTGACATTCTTACATAGTGCTGTATGATTTTCCTTACACCATCATTCGCTCAGCCGGAGGCAGCCTTCACTTGCCAAAGACTGCATGGTTCTGATAAGTGTCAGATTTGCTCTATGCATAATCATCAGCCTGTCAGTCCCAGAGCTGGATGGATGGCTCTTTTTTATGCACATCATTTCATTTGATCCTGCAAAGGTTTAAACTATTTTCATCTTTCCTCAAAACTTTACATTGATTTTATCTTGTCATAATGGCAGAGAAATGTAACAAATCCATCCCTGGAGACCTCAGTATGGTGCATGCTGGGGAGAAACGTATTCAGACTGCCGTGGATACAGAAAGCCTCCTAACATTAGCATTTACTGGGCTCTGGTAGGATTATACTGAGGGAAAGGAGCTCTAGGCATGGATTTAACACATTCTTCAATGCTAGGGCTAGCCTGGATTGAAGGAATGGCAAGATTAATGGCACAAAAGGCGTTTGGCATCAAAGCTCTGTGCTGCAGGGCTTAACTCCCCTGTACTTGCTAAACCAGGATCCACCTTGCCAGGGCTGGTCAGCTGCCAGCCAATGCCCTCCTGCCAGGAGATGGATTTGCAGTTTCCCAGCTGGGTGTCATTATAGCACACAATCAAGCAACTTGAAGTTTGTCACTGTTGAATTAAAGTAATTTGATTTTGTAGAACTTCAAGTTCATGCCCATTGAGATTAAGCAGAGCGATGAAAGTACCAAAGCAGCTTTTTTGCAAGAAGTTGCCATGAAAGATTTTTGTAATGCTACAAAGACTTTATAATAAACAATAGAAGACTATAGAAAAAAAAACAACAGAAATCTTTATTTATTACAAAATCGACTATTACCAAATTGACTAGAAAAAATCCAATAATGCACAAATTGGTTTACACATTGTAATATGGCTACATTTACATGCCTGAGTATAATAGCAGAGGAAAATAAACAAACAGAAACCTGCAGGAGACAGCCCAACAAATGCTAAGAACTTGTAGCATTTAAGAATGTAAAAATATAAAAATAATCATTCATGGTTATATATTTAAACCTGCACTTGAAACTGCATCATGGGAAAAATACAGTAGGGACCATAATAGCTAACATACAGTATTGCATGTAGGGCAGTGACAACTTTAACCTTTAGATACAGGTATTGAAAGCTCCACAAGAAATAGATCTCTCCAAAATGTTTAGGAACCTTATTTCTTGTGGTTCTTTGAAACACACATTTTATGTAACTCATCTGACAACATAACTATCCTGTTAGGATAATCATCATTTAATAGTGGCAGAACCCATAGGATTCCAGTGATTCCATTTATGGATTAGGTTTTTCATGAAATAAAAGACCACTAAGGTTTTACAATAAAGGTGTGGTAAACTGGCTCGTGTAGGAGTCAGAAGCATGAAACTACTGGTATGAGCAGGCCATGTGGCAGGCACAGTATTGCAACTGCTCAAATCAAAGTACTGTGCAGGCATGAGGAATAAATCCTGTTACATACCTTTGTCCTTATTTCCCTTTTATAAAGGAAGGGCATTCCATTAGGGAAAATATACCTCTTTAATCATCCTAATTTTTAACCCCTGTTTTTAGCCTTATTGCAGACTGCCATCTTACTTTGCAGTTTAATTCATGACAAAGGTAATTTGATAAGGACTAAATGAGTTTCTTTTCCCTTAAGGTGACTTTTCAAAGCTCTTCAATACTGAGCTAAAAGGGCCAGTTCAGCTGTGACTGTTGTTCCCCCAGGTGTCCTATATGATACCCACAAACTGGAAACAAGGTCTTTCCAAGCTAGCCTGTTGAACAGCTTGAAGCTATAATAATTTCATTGTGCACTAACAAGAGCTCTATGTAACACTCCACAGCTCATTATCAAGTTCCATCCTGTACAGTCCCTCAGCTGCACTAAATCAATATATTTGCATAGGTATATGAATGGGCATGGTATTTTTCTTTCCTTTTAACATTGCTAAGCACAGATGAACTAAGTAATAACATTTTCCCAATAAAACAGTATGGGACCTTTTTGTGGTACTATTTCTGGCCTGGCAATTGTTCAAGGGACATGTGTTGCAGTTTCTCCACCAGTTACCATAGGCTTTGACTTTCCTCGTTGATGTATATTTTTATAGAGAAGGCAGCAGCAGGGTTGTCATTTATTTTCTTCAAGCTGTATTAAGGAGAAAAAGAATCTATATAGCAATCAATTATTTAAAAGCAAATAGCACTGAACAAATCTCAGTTAAAAGAGTCAATATCCTTACTCAGATCATATTTAGTGATGTTTTTCCTATGGTGTTGGACAGCAAAAAATTCTCCCATAGTATTTAAATGTCACTTGATTTCTAATCTGAGGACTTAATTCTGGATCAAAGACCCAGTTTTCCAATTTAGAATTTTAGACAAATAAACTTTTTTGTTAGCTTATTTGTATAAGCTTGTGAGCAGAGAAAGTATTACATTCATTTTTTTGAACAAAAAACGTATGAGTTGAAACACTGCATGACTACTTACAAATACATTTATCTTTTATTTGTTCTGTCTGAAATCAAGTTATCTTGTTGAAACTCTGCAGTGCACTGGTGTACCATTCCTTCACTAGGGCATTTTCTTTTTAAATCTGTACATCAGTGTTCAAAATCAAATGGTATTTTTCAGAAAGTATCTTCTAGATAAATATCTTCTAAATAACGGTTACTATTTTCTCCAACAGTATATACATTTTGATTTCCCCATTTCTGATCTGCATTGGGCACAGAAGACATGTTCTCTTGGAGTTTAAACCTAGACAGCTAACATAAGCAGTACAGAATTTCTGTTCTTAGTACACAGACTATTTTCTGTTAAAGGTAACGAAACGTGATGGCATTTAGTAAATCTTACATTGTGAGAATAAAGCTTAGAAAAACATCTATTCTCTTACACTCACAGTTCTATGAAAATTCTAGATGAGGTTGTAAGAAAAGTCTCATGTACTCAGGAGACCCTTATGCATGTACCTTATCGTCTGTGAAATGCAATGGGAAGCTCCCGGCTGGGAATCAGCAATCCCGAATGGAGTGTTTCTACTGGTTTGTTGTCAGTCGCTGTCAGTTGGTATTTGCGAATGATCTGAAACAGAAACATTTCAGTTAGCATGCTTTGGCTTCCAGATCTTCTGGCCAGGTCCAATGTAGAACGACCAGCGTTGTGTTCAGAATGCCCCTGTAGAGTATTTACCCAGCAAAGGGCCAAGTGAAGCTGCAGCTCTGCTATGCGGCGCCCGATGCACATCCTCTTCCCAATGCCAAACGGAACATGAGAAAAAGGATTTATTAAGTTCTTCTGAAACCAGCGCTCTGGTTTAAACTGAGTCCAGCCATTAAAGTACTCTTCAGTGCAACCCAGGGCATGGCTATTTATCATTAGTACAGTCTATAAATAAAGCAATAGAGAGACTCTCATTATAAATTTGACTTAAGGCTACCTGGTGAATCAGCTTGTTAATGGAAAAAAATAATGCAACAATAAATGTGAAGCAGTTTCCTCAGAAGATGTCGTGTAATTCTCCAGAGATTAATTCAAACACAGAAAAGGACATAATTTCTTCAGAAAACAATGGAAAAGTTTGAAACAACAAAACTGAAATACTACACCTAAATATTTTTGTCTAAATCCAACAGCAGTGCAGCAGGTGCAGATTTCAGTTTAGGGAATTCTCGGTGAGAATTCCTCTGTCCTTATCCTGGGACTCATCCTTTAGCAAAGTCATTTTGAGACTGAAATATGACCAGCTTGAGTGGTTTACAGGATGGCTAATCAATGACAAAATATTCTAGTAAGCTAAATTAATTGACTTACCCCTTTGGGCAGTGCATAATCTCCCAGAACCATTTCTGTGTCAATGGTGCGAGTGGTAAATGGCACCGATGGTGTTAATCTACAGCCAAAGAAACAAAATGGGTTAAATTTTCAGGATTTTTTTCTTCCTGTATATATCATAGTTTACCTTAAACAACAAAATTATATATACTAGAAAATTATTTCTCCCTAGTGCACAATGGCTGGTGAAAAACTTTGTGATAATTTTGTTTTTTGCAAAAGATTTCAGAATTTTACCTCATGGATTCTTTCAGACATGCTTTTAGGTAAGGCATATTCCTCAAGGTCTCAGCGCTTGGACTCTCATTTGCAGCTAAAACACTCTGTATTTCCTGGAAAAGCTTCTGCTGAACATGTGGATTGCGTGCTATGTTGTACAAAGCCCACAGTAAACTATTGGCCGTCTGAAACAAACCAAAAAGAAATTTAAGACCTCCATTTGTGGTGACAGAAACATGAAGTTGCCAAAAGTTCAAAGCAACGTTTATGGCTGGTCGCTGCCTTCTGGTATTTTGTAAATCTGGATTATGAGCCATCCTGTTTCCTCTCTAGGAGTAATGAATAGAAGAAAGAATCTAGCTTATTTCAGGTAAAAATTCAGTTGCACTTAGGTCACCAAAGTAACTACAGGATTAGCTCACTCTCAGAAGTTGTGATGGTTAGGTTATGGAAGAAAACAGGGCGTTGGAAGAATGGAAAACTGGGTTTACCGTTTCAACTCCAGCAATCTGGAGCTCTGTGATGGTAGCATACAGCTCCTTCTTGGAAAGCTGTCCTCCAGAATAGATGTCACACAGGAAATCCTCCTGAGGGTTTGCAGAGTGCTTTTCCAGTCGACAGTCAATTGAGTGTTTAGCTAAAGAGGGAGAAGCAGGAGAAAATGAATGGAAAATCACTAAAATGATTATGAAAATAAAACCAGAAACATCTCTCACATGCAGGATTTTGAAAGAAGATATAAAGCTGTGAGCATTATACTGAATAGATAAAGGTATTTTCACTTTTTAGACAAAAACCTCAGGCACAAAAATCACTTCCGAACAGAAGGAACTCCTGCAAACTCTTAGGAATCTTGCTTTCTTAAATGAGGAAAGGAAATCACTGATGTGCTGAAGGTAATATTTATCAAACAGAAATATGAGCGTGTAAAATTTATTAGCTTGTATTTTCAAAGAAGATCAAGGTGTTAAAAAAAAATCAAAGAGACTGAGCATTCAAGACTCCCTGAGGGGAAGTTTAAGCCTTTGATTTATTAGGGGAAGGCAAAAATAGATGCCCAATTTCTACATGCTATTTTTTTTTAAATCTAGAGGACTAGATATTGTCCACCATTTCTCTTGAACATCCCAACTGTCAAGACCTGTTCCTAGTAAGGAGTTATTCATGTCAAGTGAAGGCGTCAAACTGTTTTTTTCCAAACAAAACTGATTTAAAGTGTCTTTCCTAAACCCCACAAACTGAGAAGCAATAGAGTAAGTGGATGTTTGGCTAGCATGACCAAAAGTCCTGAAATACTGAGTATGAAGTACTCAAATACCCCAGAGAAATATATCATTCAGCATTACAATCATCCAAGTGCCAAAACCTTTCTTAATCTTTATCTGTAACTGTCACTGTCTAGAAAAATATTGAAAAACAAAAACTTAACTTCATATCTAGAGCTAAAGTAATTTTTGTAACCTTGAAGACAAATTGCTCTTAATGACAGAAATGTTCTCAAAAAGCCAAAGTGCACCTTATGATTTAAATTGCTTGTTTTTAAGACTTACAACTATATTCCAGGTTGTGCATAAACCCCATAATTTCTTTCTTTTTAGCAAAAAGGGTTTTGTCACGTTTAAAATTCTTGTTTCTCATGAAAACAACTCCCTTTGAGGGAGGTGCCTTTTCTCATTTGTATACCTTTTACCTTTAAAGAGATTATACACTTTATGGCTATTAACTCTCATGACAGATTGAAGTGTACCCTGGACACTTCTGGCTCCCAAATTTCTGGGGCTTCCCTGGGGATTGGGGATTGCCCCAAAACCAAACCTAAGTGTTGCTAGTCATAAGAAAACAGTGCTCCCATCCTTGGAATAGGTCTGTGGTTAGCTGAAGCAAAGGTGTCTCAATCCATGCTGAAGGCAGAATTAACAACAGCGTAGGGCAGTAGCAAGTATGAAGAAAGTTAAATTCCACCAAGTAGGAAACAGAGATGAAGGTAAATCAGAGAAATGGTGGTTAAAACAATAACCTGTTTTAAATATATCATCCCATGCTTTAGTATGAGCTTGCCAGACTTTTGTGTTCAGCCCCTTGTGAAGTTCCACGGGGGTCACCATCATCATTCCAAAAGTAGCCATCATCTGTGGTGGTAAAAGAGTTTTTGAAATCTTTCTTTAATCTATCTACTTTCAATCTCTGAACAAAATTAGACTGTAATGTAGGAGGTAATTTTCAGGAAGTCAAGATTCTGGCAGATTTTCCATCCTGGACAGAAAGGATGGGTCTCAACCTACTTAGATGATATCCAGCTAAAAATTAGGAACAGCCAGTGGAGGACAAGAGGCTTCTCCAGTGGGTGATTCATCCTAGCTATTTTAGGCACCTGGTTTAGAAGGTGTCAAGCCACACTTTGGCAGTGTCTCCCTCTCCCTTGGCAACAGATGGAGCTAAAAAACTAGCCTAGCCCAGCTGACTATCTTTTAGACAGCTAAAATTAGGCAGTCCATGTTGCAGCAGAATGCACAGTGGGTGTGCTTGCAGGAGTGACTAACCTCCAAATCCAGCATATTTACATAGTCCCACACAACTCCGAGAGTCCCGCACAACAAAGAGCAGTGTTGCACAACAGGTGCCTCAGAGGGAGAGGGAAGTTAACCAACCAATCTGACAACTCTATTTCCAGGATTACCCTGATATCCACACTCCACTGCTCCCCTACAGATTTAAGCATTTCACAAATGAGACAGTCACAAGTTTGGTTCTAGCTTTGCACATCTAAGTGTCACCTTGGATGTGCAAGGCTGCCAATACGCATGTAACACACAAGTTTGAGTTTCTTTTTTCAGATAACTCATTTAAACTGGTATCATCTCATTAGTAGCAGGGGTGGGAAATCACTACAGCCCCAGTAAAGACTCTCCCATACCGTTTTTACAGCCTTGATGAAGTTCAAACTTTCTTCTTCTACATCCTGCTGTAGGAGACCAAACCTCTTTCCATACAGCACCAGGCAGATACCTGTTGTTAAGCAATATTACCATTAAATGATATAAACAAAAGGGTGTATGATGTCCACCATTTATTGTCAAGGAAGGGCTTGGATTACCGTTCTGAAAAATGTCCTATGATACACATCTATGGGAGTAGAACTTCAAAGCACCTTCTGCATGTTTGCCTCAGACCCAAGTAGCAGTTTATCTAGTCAAGGTGCCCTTACTGCTTGCTGAGATGAGCCAGCCCAGCGCAGACAGGTCTGGCACAGCTCATTCAGTTATGCACTATACCTGCCCATCCCTCCTTTTGAGAACTACTGAGGCAGTTCCTTCTGCCCTAAGTCATTCCTGGCAAATGGTTCCTTAGTGTGCTCTGAAGGGTTTTTAAAGATGGAGGCTCCTGTCTTAGTAACTTATTCCAGTGCTTCTTAATGCAAATGTAAACATTTAAAATTGGATTTTCCAACCCTTGCCTACAATGACTAATTCTTCACTATTATTGGAACATTTCATTGATCTTGTGCTGCTGATAATTACCAAATATCAGCTGGACAAAAATGGCCATGTGTTATCTGATCCCACTTTAGATAAATGCACTGTGATTCCTCTAAGTTTTGGATTTGTAAGTCACTATAATGTTTGAATTTTTTTACAAGCCACATAGGTAACAAGACAGAAGAGTTTGCATAGCTGCTGCTGAATCTTGCACATATAGTGATACTCCCCTGGCTTTTCTGCAACCCACTTACCATGATATTGTAGCTGATAGTTTGGAAATAATCAGCCTACACAATTGTCACTGATCATATTGCAATGAGGTACAAAATGCATAAGAAGGGAAAAAACACTCTTAAGCAAAACCTAACTTACTTTCAAATGACCATTTGTTGAATTCTGAATAGACATCATCTATTTGTCTATTGTGGTTACAAACATCATCTATTCTGTACATGAAGTCCTCCAGGACCTACACAGTGGAGAGAAGAGAGAGAAAAGAAGGGAATAAAATCACATCAAATAATAAAAATCCTGTGTAATTTACCATTTCAACTGTCTTTTTAATAGATAACAATCTTGCATAAGAAAGGAATAGTTATATTTCCTGTTCTTTGAACAAGATTCAATTTCCTCCTGTGTTAACACATGTCTGGATTTTATAAGACTCTTATGTTACTACTGCTTGTACTTTGACGGACTGAGCTTTCCTCCACAGGGACAAAATGCTTCAGTCTCACGCTGGGATAATGTTGGAGTTTCACAATAAAGAGGATTAGGCTGCTTATCACAGATGCTACTCAAACTCCATGAGGATCACAGAGGTTAAAGAGGGAGGTGTTCCCTGATGTAAGAATGAAGGGGTAAAGGCAAAAACCACTGAATACAAGAAAAATGAGCAAAAACTGTTTGCGGGAGCCCGTATCATTGTGGAATAATCTTATTGTTCTGTGAAAACAGATAACCTCAACTACAGGTTTCTGTGTGGTCAGATCCCTATAATCAACTTGTAGTTACTATTCCCCAAAGGATTTCAGAGTATGAACTTATGGTTTTACCACTGCAGAGCATAAATCCAGGTAAACTGAATCATTTGATCTGCTTTTATTTCCCAGGTTTCCAGGGGAGTGGGGAAAAAGAAAGAATTTCTCCAAGCACAGTACCTCATTGATCATGGTATCCATTTTCTCAACTTCCCTGGGTTTCATTAATTTCTTTTGAAAGGCACTTCTTACTCTCTGCCAATCCTTTCCTTCCCTGGATTGAATTAAAATCAGTGAGGTTGAAGAGAGAAAGGCTTAAGGAAGGAACAAAAAAAAGCCAAACCCGCCCCACGTGCAACAGGGCACCTCCGGCATCGCCGATGCGCCTTCATCGCACCGACAGCCGCAAACTTGACGCCGCAGCCGCTTCTCGGGGGACAGTGGATAAAACCTGCTCCGGGCGGTAGCTCCGGGCGGCAGCTCCGGACTGCGAGCCCGCCTGCACAGCCGCCCCGAGGGGGCGAAGCCCGAGGAGGGAGACCCGGTCCCCGTGGAGCTGGTTGGCTGGCAGCATCCCCCGGGCGCCTCGGAAACCGCCCTCGCCCGCATCGCAGGGAGCAACCTGCCCTCCCCGCACCTCCCCGGAGCCGCGCGGGTGCTGCGGGTGCCACTTACAGGATCAGCAGACCGTAGCCCTCGTCGCGATAGTCTCGATAGGCTTTCCAGGGCTTGATCTCCAGGCGCTGGGGGCAGGCGCTCTCCCGGCGGTACAGGGCTTCCAGGAGGCAGGGGGCTGCAATGTGCACCGAGCCGAAAGACCCCAGCTTCATGCGGAAAATCTTCCCAAACCTCCTGTGGTACTCGGCCTGGGGGCGCAGAAAGGACCCCCCCGCCCCGGTGAGTGCGAGGCGCTCCCCCGCCTCCCCCCGCCGCAGCATCCCCATCCCTCCGCCCGTCTCACCAGCGTCTCATGCTGCCTCTTGAGTCCCCCCTTCCAGAGGACGTCGGGCAGGCTGCCCATCAGCGGCCAGCTGGGGGGGCCGGGCAGGGCGGCCAGGGGATGCCCGCGGCTCCGCGGAGCGGGGGTCGCTGCCGGCCGCGGGGTGCAGAGAGAGGCGGCGCAGATCCGCTGCGCGGGGGCTGCGCGCCCGGCGGGGCTGCCCGCAGCGCGGCCGCAGGTGAGGGCGGGGTGCCGGAGGAAGATGCTGCAGAGACCCATAGCAGCGGTGACAGACACCCATCCGCATATATGTATATATATAGCATCCGGGCGGCTAGCTGGACTTTCGTCGGGGGCCAATGGGAGCTCTGGGTGGGGTGAGGTGGGGCCGGCTGGCCCGGCCCTGCCCTGCCCGGCCCGGGGAGGCTGCGGGGCAAGCGGTTCATGAATGAGTTCAGAGGAGGCAGGAGGGCACCGCGCCAGCACCGTCCGCGCCTCCGCCCGCGATGCTTCTCGAGGGCTCCCGACGGTCCCAGCCCCGCCTCCCGCGGAGCTTCCCGGGGGTACCGCAACTCCGAATCCCGCGGCGCCGGGTGCGAGCGGAAGGTCGGCAGCGGCCAGTGCAACAGGTAGCGGCACTCGCTCCCGGGCCAAGCTGCCTGGCGTTCGTGCGAAAGGTTTTGTAAAGTTATTTCTTCCTTCTCCCCCCCCAACCT
>WTSP01011303.1:0-14755 GCA_025331215.1 Actenoides lindsayi
TTCCCTGCACGCAGGTTACACATGCCTGCACGCAGCCTCTCGTACGCACATCCCGTTGCACGCTCACAACCCTTTGCACACCCGCGCTCCGCTAGTGCACCACGCGCTTCCCTACCCCTGCCCCCTTTAAAAACCCCTCTCCTTGCACCCTGCAGATGCCCCACTCTTTGCACGCCCCTGGACCCCTTGCGCTGTGCGCACACCCGGACACGGACACACACACACACGTGCGCACCCCCCCCCGCCAGGCAGTGGGTGCTCACTGTCCCGAGGCCAGTGACCCCTGCAATCAGTGTCACCCAGCGGCACCCGATTTTACCGTGGAAGAAAAAAAAAAAAAACCAAAAAAAAAAAATACAAACCAACAAAACACCGAAAAAAAAAAAACCAAACCCAAACCCCGAAGCCGCCAACGTCGGCAGGGCTCCTTTGCGATATGTTTTGCATGAACAATCACAATATTATTTTGTGGTGACTAACTCAAACCTGCGCCCTGGCAGCCGGGAGCTGCCGACCACAGCTTCCTCCGGCCCCATCGCCCGCGCTGGGGAGCGAGATGCGCCACGGAGAGATGAAATGTCTTCCCCGAAAGGCTTGTGAAGCCCTGGCCCAGGCTGTCCGGGACAGTGGTGGAATCTCCATCCCCGGAGGGGTTTCAAAGCCGTGGAGGTGTGGTGCTGAGGGACGTGGTTTAGTGGCGCCCTGGCAGTGCTGGGGGAACGGTTGGACTCGATGGTCTTAAAGGTCTTTTCCAGCCAAAACGATTCTATGATTCTAAACCACATCCCTACTGTGCAAATGTTGACTCACGTGTGAAGCCCCAGGACAGCGTCTGCTTCAATATTCAGCCATTCTGCAAGCTCAGCTCTCAAGGGAAGGACCTGTAGGTCCTGGTGGACAACAAGTTCACCATGAGCCAGCAACATGTCCTCGTGGCCAAGAAGGCCAGTGGTCTCCTGGGGGGCGTTAAGAAGAGTGTGGCCAGAAGGTCGAGGTTCTCCTCCCTCTACTCCGCCCTAGTGAGGCCACCTCTGGAGCACTCTGTGCAGTGCTGGGTTCAAGAGACACAAGGAACTACTGGAGAGAGTCCAGCAGAGGCTCCAAAGATGCTGAGGCATCTGGAGCATCTCTGTGCCCAGGAAAGGTTAGGTGACCTGGGGCTGTTTAACTGGAGAAAAGCAGCCTGAGAAGGGATCTGATCGATGCTGATCAATAGCTAAAGGGCCCCCGGGGGTCAAGAGGATGGGGACAGACTCTTGTCAGGGGTGCCCAGCGACAGGACAAGGGGCAATGGGCACAAACTGGGACCCAGGAGGTACCACGTGACCAGGAGGAGAAATTTCTTTGCTATGAGGATGTCAGAGCCTGGCCCAGGCTGCCCAGAGAGGATGTGGAGTCTCCTTCTCTGGAGACACTCTAAACCTGCCTGGACACTGAGATCCTGGGCCCCCTGCTCTGGGTGACCCTGCTGGAGCAGGGGGGTTGGACCAGATGATCTCCAGAGGTCCCTTCCAACCCCCCAGCATGTTGGAATTCTGTGAGGCCATAAACACCCGTAGAAAACCACAGGCGACCAACACTTCTGCTGACTCCAGGGCTGGCTGGAGACATTCACCTTCCTCCACTGGAAGGGAGGGAATATTATCAGGGAAATGAAAATGAGCCCCCGGTGAAACCTTGAGGAGATCTAGCAAAGCTGTGCTGGCTGAGATCTCGGCAAGCAGCCTGTGGTGCCTGGGGACATCTTGTCCCACAGCTGCCATCACGAGGGTGTGCCTTTATCAGCTGAGGACGGGCCTCCCCTACCCTGCTGCTGCCACCAGGGCCACCGACACTGCCAAGACAGGCTGCAAACCTTTGGGAAACCATCTCTGGTCCCATCCGGCCTCAGTGGGGCTCATTAGCCCAAACACCTCCTCCTTGCCGCTGACGAGGTCGCGCAGCGCTCGAGCACCTGGATGATAAATGTGCTCTGGCTCCTGGGATGACCTTGCTCTCCATGATGGATGCTGCTCTGTCTGCTGGTGCTGGCACCACTCTGCCACCATCCCTTTCCCTAGCTGGTTTGGAGAGAGCTGGGGCCACCTTCTCCCAGAGCCTTGCACTGGGCTTGTAAACCATCGCTTGCAGTAGGTCCCAGGGCTGAAACCCCCGTGTCCGGCCCCAAAAGCTTGTATCGGTCAGACACGCTGGTCCTGCCTGCTGCTGAAGCATCCCTGGCCACCCTACCAGCAGCCACTCCAGCTCTGGCAGCTCGGTTCCCGTTCCCTTTCCACCTCTCTGATGGGATGGGAAGGAAAAGGAGACACGCAGGAAAAGAGTAGCAGAAAATTAGGCTTGTGTCTCCTTCCCCACCCACTCTGGCAGTGGTACCTGTGGCTCTGTGAGGGACCACCTGTTTCCTGAGTGCTTCCCCTGGGATTCAGGAGCCACCTGAGGCTTTGCCCCTCTGCTGGGGACTGTGGAGCATCCCCGGGGGACTCTGTGGGCCGTGGCAGAGCTGGAGGGGGGTGGTCGCTAACAGAGGCACTGAGGCTGCGGGGGGCATGGGGCCGGCAGACAGATGCTGTGTCTATTTTCTCCTCGTTCATTTTGGTTTCTGTGTGGGTGGCTCATGTGAACAGAAAGGTGATGGGGAAAGCGTTGCGCGAGAACTGCCTGTCCTTTCAAACACCTAAATTTAAGCCAGCGATTTCAGGGTGCTCGCAGGGCTCGTGTGTGCCCATGATTTTTCGGAGAGTCACGACTGCTGCCAGCTCCAACCCCCTCTTTGTCCGAGCACATTTTTCCCCCGTGAATCACGGCATCAGCCTCCTGGAACAAATCTGTTTCGACTTTGTCCTCGTTCCTATTGTTGTGAACCACCTCAGAGGTATTTGCACCAAAGCCACGTCTCAAAGGTCACCTAATTTTGGGCAGCCTCGCGTGGCACTCATCAGTGGACACGGATGGAGAGAAATGGAATCTACAAATCCTTCTCCTACTGCCACTTTGGTCCCCACAGCATCCGTCCCCCAGCCCCTCAGGGATGCTGTGTCACAGATGCCACATCTCAGCCCTTGTCCCACAGCACCAGCACACACCAACAGCCAATTAGCAAAGCTCCCTCAGGACCCGCCAGCATCTGTGTTGCAGAGATGCCATCAGCCATCAGGCACTTCCTTGGCTCCCAGATGGAAATTAGAAGGGAGGAATGAGAGGGGAGGTGGAGAAGGATGAATAACGAGGGTGGTGGCGACCCTGTGCCATGGCTGTGGCATCCCGGTCCCCCCCAAAACAGCCAGTGCTGACACCCAGACCTCTGGCTGTGCCACCCAGCAGACTGTCACCAGGAAGCATGCAGGGAGGAGGGATGGAGGAGGGGAGGTGGTGACTGGCTGAGGAGGAAGGACCCCATATACTCCCAGGGAGCTGAAAATCCCCAGTGTTGCAAAGAAAAATCACCCCCAAAACTCACCCCACGCCCCACCCCACTCCCCCCAGCAACAAGCACCTGCTCACCAAACTTTTTTTTTAACCATACAACATGTCAACGGAAAGAAATGATGACTTCTTCTCCTCCAACCCATTGTGATAAATGTTATTTCACTCGGCACTAGCAGATAAAATCAAGTTTAAGCCACATGCCTTAAATACGAGGCTTTATCTGAGATGGGTTTGGAGCCTGACCTTTACTGTGCTTTCTGCCGAGTGCTGACAGTTTTCAGCACCGGGAGGAGCCGCAGCACCCGAGATGCCTCCAAGGTAGCAGAAGGACCGGGAAAGAAAAAAAGAGGAAGGAGGAGTTTTTCCTGGCATGGGCTGGGGGAGGTGGGCTGAAGAGGTTCAAGGATGGACAGACTGCCTACTGGAGCAAGACAAGTGGGTGGCACACGTGGGTTAAGGCAGCCGGCACCAGGCAGGCAGCTGGGCACAGATGTGGTGAGAGCTGCTGTGGGATGTGCACCAAGCTGCCACCAGGCTCAGGCACCTGTGACTGATGTCACTGGCTGCTAAAAGAGCCCCAAACCGTGCCCCTCCTGACCCCCGTTCCACCTAAAGGGTGACTGTTGGAGTGACCAGCTATCCTCTTCCCCATGCCTTGAGTTCACAGCCCCCATCACAGGCAGTGACCAAAACCAGGTCCTCCGCATCCCAGGTCAGCATTGAGCCATGAATTTAGAATAAACAAACCAAAACAGAGCCACTACTCCATCAGTTTGCTCCATGTTACTAGGTGGCACCATGAACACACAGAGGTTATATATATAAAAATAGAGTAATTTTAAATTATACGTATATATGTTTGCTAAAAAACATCTAAACCCCCTCTATGTGGGATGCAGCTACTCTTCACCCAGCCACAGTGGTGATGGTGATGGACCAAAAACCAGTCCCTCAGCAGCAGATTCTTCTGGAGGCAGTGGCAGCTGAAACCGGTCCTGTTGTGATGCAAGTGATCCTTGGATCAAGACTAGGGCTTCCCTTGGAGGTGTGTTGCTTGGATTCACTGCTCGCCTGAGGCCATTTATTACCCGGTTCATGGGTATTTCAAGCTGTGTGAAGTAATTTGTTGTTCTTAATGACATTGAGTGACAGTGCCTCGGGTGATATCAATACCTCACCTGGACGGGAACCAGGACTGCTGCTTCGTTAGCGTGTGTCTAATGAGTGAGGGGCCTGCAACTTTTGACAAGCTCAAACCTACTGTTTTTAATGGCTTAAATACTGCACTTAAAAAATTTGGCCTCTGCCAAGCAATGGTAGGGAGACAGTGCCAGCAGCAAGGGCTCAGCTAAGGTTACTTGGGGACAGGCTGCCACCAGCAAGCGATGGAGGACCTGGCCAAGAGCGAGCCCCAGAACTCACCTCATCGCCAAGGCATGGCGCAGTGGCAAAGGTTGAAAAAGGAGTAAACTTGGGTTTTCTGCAGAAGAAAAAGTGAGCCACCCACGCGCCAGGAAATCTCTCCTCTCCGTGTGGGTGGTGGGGGCCCCAAGATGAGTTATCTCTAAAGGGTGACTCTGGGGATACCTAGAGATCTTCATCAGAGTGGATTCGGCACACGCCGAGAAGGAAATATCACTGTCAGCAGCTGGGGCTTGTGTAGTGTTGGTTGGGGTTTTTTGTTTGTATTTTCAAAGCTTTTTGGTTTTTTTTTAAGCAGCTCATTTCAAAATTGGTTAGAAAACAGGAGCCTCCCTCCCTCCCTGGGATGGTTTTAGACTTTATCCCTCTTGCTTCCTTGTGGGATTGCTCTTGCAAGGGGAGGGCAGGAGCTAGCAGCCCCAGTTACCATTTAGAATGATGTGAAACTCCTACACCCACGCGAGCTCCTTCTCCACTGACATTTAAGCTCCACACTTTTCAGAGCAGTGTATGAAGCTGCATTATGAGATGAGGAACTAAATATATATATATTTTCATGATATATATATATATAAACACTTGAGCCTGACAGTGAACAGCTGGTCCCAGCCTAATTTGTAAGAAAATAAAACGGGGCAGGGGGAGATGGAAAAAAAAAAAAAGCAACCCCATCCCTGAACGTTTGTATTTCCACCAGCTACAAGGTTGCTCCAGCTGATCTGCCTCACCCTGCAACATGCTGCAGCTGACTTGTGAAGCAGCTGCTTCGTTTCAAACCCAGAGTCTTTTCTGTACATTGCAGAGAGCCTAACAAGAGGCAAGGGTAATGTGAGACATACTTGCCATAAAAGCAGTCAGAGGAGCCACAGCTGTGGGGAGATGATGAACCCAAGCCCTCTCTCCCCAGCAGTAGCAAGCCCAGCTTCCCCACCCTTCCTAGAAGAAGGTGCCCAGTCTTTGGATAAACAGACCCAGGGCTCTCAGCCTTTCCTCACCACAGAGATGCTCCAGTCCCCTCAGCCTCCTTGCAGGCTCTGCTGGACTCTCTCCATTAGTTCCTTTTCTCTCTTGAACGAGGGAGCTCAGAACTGGACCAAATAATCCAAAAGTGGCCTCCCTAGAGCAGAGGGGGAGGAGAATCTCTCTGGACCTGCTTGACACATTCTTCTTCATACACCCCAGGAGACCATTTGCCTGCTTAGCCACAAGAGCACTTTGCTGGCTCACAGGCAAGTGTTTGTCCACCAGCACTCCCCTGTCCTTCTCCGCTGGCCCTTTTTCAAGCTGAACAATTTAACCAGAGGAAAAAAAACCCAAAAGAACTGAAATAGTGAGAGAAGGAGATTTAGGAAAGTCTGTTGTTTGTCTCCCTCGTGTGGATAGATGCACAAGTAAAGATACTCTGCCAACCTTGGTTTACCTTCAACCTAGAAGCTCCTGAGAAAAGAGGTAGAAGGGGAGGGTTATGGACATAGGAGCCCCAAACCCCAAAGAATCAAAATAGGGGTACTTGGAGTGCTGTTGCTCATCTGTGTTTTTGTCTCATCAACAACTCAAACCAGCACTTCCTCGTGTTCATGAGTGACCTGCAGTGTCTGTTTTGGAAGACACTAGGGAAAACCTGTTGTCCTTAAAAGAGGCTTTTTTTTCCCCCCTTACAAACACACAGTATTATGACGACTGCCTACAGTCTCCCACACCTCCCAAGCCGGATGAGTTAAATTAACAAGGAAATTTAGCATCCTTTTACTCCCCAGAAAAGCACAGAACAACGCAAGTTCTCATTCCTGATGTCTACCCCCAGGATGTTTATTTCTAAAAAGAGTTATTACAAAAAAGATTCCACATCAATAAAATGCCAGTCCTCAGGAACTGTGCCAACTGCTCATTTTCGGGACCGCTTGTGTTCTATGAGCAACACAACGAGCCTGTTCCGAAGGAACTTTATCTCCTTTGCGTATGACTTGCAAAATAGGTCCTTCAGTTTTTTGCGCAGCGCTCCGAGCGAAGGCAGGTGGTGGCAGTCGGGGACGTTCAGCATGCTCTCAAAGAACTCCTTCCACAGCTCAGCATTGGCAAGCCTGCCAAGAAACAGAGCATCAAAACTAATTCCAAAATCAAGCTGTTAAGAGACTATTTCCCTAATTTATGCTGCTCCCTCCCCAGTCGGAGGCCGGGGCGAGGTCAGGCACGGCTGTAACCCTGCGCGGCTTCCGTTGCAGCACGCCGCTTAATGAACCAGTGGGATTTTTCCTCGTGAGCTGTCGTTTCCTCCTCCCTGGCAGCCAGAAGCTGAGGGCACCACGCAACTCACCACGTGAACTACTGAAACGTTTCCTGTGCATTGAGTGTTGGTGAATTCCCACGCACTGAACACCCGCAGCAGTTATGGCATCAAGTAGTAAGTGCAAGTAACGCTGAAAGCTGTGACAGAAACCAACCTCAAGCAAAGCTGGTACTAGCAACACATCTTTCTAGACAAGGTTTTGAAAAGCTTTGACACCAACCTTCTAAAGGCTCCCTCAGGCTTCCAGATACCATTTTCCTTCTTCACTTGCATGTAGGAACCAAAGAGCATGCAGTAGACCGTTGCTGCAATGCCAAAGTAGTCTGTCTAAAAAGAGCATACACAAGTTTCATGTTAAAATAAAAAATAAATAAATCTATCAAGCCCACTAAAAATTGGATGAAAAATACCCTGTGGAGCCAACAAGGGCAAGCTCTATAAGGGGGTTCATGTTATTTAAATCAGGATCATGCTTTTAAAGCAAGGAGCTGAATCCACAGTGATCTACAACAAGCTGCTACCTGGTAGTTCCATGGCTTCTGCGTCAGCATTTCAACACACTGAAATCCAGACGTTTCACACTTTGCTGTAAACACTGTTCCTTCAGGAAATAGCTTCATGTCGATGCTCTGGCCCAGGTCAATGAGCGTCAAGCCATGAGATAGACCATCTATGTCACACGTATCATTGTCCAGAAACCTTCAATCATGACAACGAGGAGTGATCACGTAAGTATCAAGGCTATGACATCAGGATGTGCTGCCATCTCAGGCAGCAAAGGAAAATACTTGCCTTTCTCCAAGGATGAAGTTGTCAGGTTTAATGTCACCGTGAATGATTTTGCAGCTGTGGAGCTCTTCTACCATATAAAGAATTTTTACAGCAAAGTAGATGACAAGCGCTTGAGGCATCACCTTCTCTGGAAGCTTTTTGTAAATATTTATGGCATTCTGTAAGCAAAAAGATGGCAAAGAACCATCAGCTACACAGAAACAACTTGATACAGATTGCAGGTCCCTGTACAGAATACGTTCGCAAGGAAGGTCCATCAGATAGAGAACAGAGGGGACATCTGAATCCTGTAATTACTAAAAAATAAAATAAAAAAATTCCAGACCATAGCTGGTCACACTTACCAGCAACGTCCCATAGTTGTAGAGCTCTCCAACTAAAATGCTTCCATTTTGAAAGAAATGGGCAGAATAGAAGTGGATGTAGAGATGGTGAATACTCGGATCGAGCCTTTCCACCAGTTGTGTTGCTATGTAGAACTCCCAAGGGTTGGCAGGCTTCTGGACCTGCAACCAAGATGGATTTTCCCAGTAAATCGACATTAGCATTAAAAGCTAGAGCTCTTCTCATGTTGTGTTTTCTGGGTTTGTTTTTGTTTGTTTATTGGTTTGGGTTTTTTTAATGGCAGACTAGGCATTTTTCCTCTTGACCAAACAAGATACTTATATCTACAGTAATTAACCTCAGGGTGATAACATTAGTCTTCTTGAATCAAGACTTCAATCACACGCCATGATTCCATTCTGGCTTATACCCTCCTTTTGTGACTTTAAAACACCAATCTTTGTACAACACCCATGTTTCTGCTGGTAATACACATTTTGTGCCAGAGAGAAGGAAGGCTTTTGAAGTCAAAACAGGAAAACCCTTCTGATTCCTACCCCGTTTTCCTTGCTACGCTGAATACCCGATGCTCCAAAACCAACCCCAAACCAACAAAATCCTTTTACGTACTAGAAAGCTGTTGGTTAAGGTGTTAAACTACAAAGATTTTTGCTGAAAGGTTAAACGTCATGGAGAAGATCCACAGATTCCAGAGGTGGACCTGATGGGGAGAGGCTAAGCCGGGGTGAGAGAGCTCAATCGCGCTTCAGGCAGCCCGCGGCGACTGCACACGGGGCCCTCTGGGCCAGCAGCAGATGCAGGGATGTGTGACCTGATCCAACCCTCTGGCCTTGGCTGACCTCGCAGTTGCACAGACTTTCCTTTTGGCAGCGGCTCCGCAGTAAACACGCGCTCCCATCTGTTGCTCATTCCTGCGCTGAAGCAGGCAGGGCAGAGCAGAGAGGGAGCCGCTCCATCTACAGTCGCCACCACGACAAGTGTCTTTATTGATAAAACAGCACTGGAGAGGTGTCACCCAGCCAAGCTGATGTAACAGCCAGCTGCCACCACACAGGCTGGCGGCACGGAGCGCGAAAAAAGCTTGTGGGCATGCACCTGGAACAAAGGGCAGCCCCAATTTTATCACCAATCCACCTACGTTTTTAGCATCTGCTGCCGACTACGAGCGCTTGCACAGACGGCTGCCTCTGTTCAGCCTAGCCCTGCCAGTCTTACTCCTTAGGCCTCTCGTGACTACTTGTAGAAGGGAGAGCTGAAGAGGCAAGTCAAGTCGGGAGGATACCTAACTTCCCACACAAGAGGAATCGGACATCACAGCACTCAACCCACACAGGGCTTTGAGGATAGGCCAGCACGCTTTACTTCATATTTATAACCAAGAGAACTGGGCAGAATACACCCAGGGTAGGTGTCATTACTCTAAAACTCACACATTTTCCAGCAGAGCTATTCCAAATCAAGGCTCCTTACCTTGAAAATTACTTTCTGATTGTTTCTAGGGTTACTTGCATCAAGAACAGAAGCTTGATAGACTTGGGCAAAAGCTCCCTCTCCGACCAAGCAGTCCATGTGGAAGGAGCTGGAACCTTGAAGAGATTTATCAACATGTAAAATCCTGCTTTTGAACTTCACAGAAAACAAAACCAAAAACTCACTGCTTGCAAATTTCACATCACTACTCAGGGAAGTAAAAAAAAAAAGCCAAAAGCACCAGCCTGTATAAACTATTGCTTTAACCCTAGTGCCAGATTTCCTCTACAAGTCTCTTCTTGCTTGTCAGCCTTTCCAGACGAGAGAGACTGTCCTAACCCTGGAGAACAAGAGGGCCGTGAAATGCCACATACTGAAAAACAGTGTTTCTATTTTAGTCTGTCTCCCTGGAAGTAATCAAATTCCAAAGTGCACTCCTTAAAAAGTAAACACCAATGTTTAAGTCATACAAGTATGTTGCAATGACTGTTGTACAGCTTTTGTTGACATGGGACGGCTGCTCTAGACAAAGTTTGAGAGTCATGTCACAGATTACTAGGAAAGGAAAACAAGGAAAAGCCCCTACTCAGAATGTCTAATTAAAAGCACTTATGCTAAAAAAAATCAAAACCAAACAAACAAAACAACTGAACAGCAAAACCCCAGGTCTAATTTAATCTAAAATCTGAGGTTTAGATAATCGAGAAGCTATCTGGATATACATGCAATATATATATATTCAACTACTAAATTGAATTAGAGAAAAAATACTTCAGTTTCTCTCAGAAAAACCTGAAGAAATACTTTAAAGGGAAATATTTGGAAGTAGCTCTTACCCAGCAGGAGCTCAGTTTTCAGTCTGATGGGCGGAAGAGTAGTTTTCCATTCAAAGTAGTTGGCATAAGTGTGGAGTGGTTTGGGAAGCTCTGATAAGAATTTGCAAATCAGTTCCTTATCCCAAGGGTTCTCAACAAGGACTTCATGGAAAGAAGAAAATTATTTCAGCTATAAGAAAAGTGGCATTTCAAAAGGGTGACAAGCTTACACTTGGATGATTGTCACTGATTTAAAACAAAAACAAAAAACCTCACAACATAAAAATCAAAGAGGCATAAGCTAAATATTCCTTAATCTTGACAATCCAGCTTTTATAGACATGTCTTTCCTTTTAAAGCTGCTCAGATAGATGCTTCTGAAGTATTCGAGTACCAGCTAGCAAAGAACCCCTGGGGACTCCCGAGTACTCCTGTGCTTTACAGCATCTTTGGCACCACATAACACAGGTATGACCCCCACTTGTCCAAGGAGATCTCCTTGCAAGATCCACAAGATCGTTCACTCACTGCAACAACCACCATCATGCTGGAACACGTGAACAGGAACATGAGACCACTGCTCTGGTCTCAGATTTGACAGAAAAAGAAATAAGCAATGCTCTGTACCTCCAGCTGTAACACTCCGGGCTGTCCTCTCCTGCCCAGTTCCAAGCAGCCTTTTATGGAAAGTCTTGTCCACCCCAAGGGAGGAGGAATATTCTGTTCTGCTCGTGGCAGTCTGCTCAGGTAATCTCTGAGAAACAGCTGTAGCAATTCCTTGAATCCCATTTCCTTGCTTCAAGACATTTCCTTGAAGGTCTCCTTGTTCTGAAACGTGTTCAAGAGCAGGGCTACATATTTAAAACAAAATATTAATTGACACGGTAGCTTTGCATCTTCAGTAAGCAAGAAGGTGTCAACTGTTTGCACTTGTAACCTTGGCCATAAGCAACATTAAGATGAATACAATGGGCATTTCTGAAGAAAATAAGATCTGGTCATATTGTGCTGCCCATAGTCTAACAACCTCAAAAGTTATCAGCCAACAAGTTCTGCCAATATTGGGGAAAAAAAAAAAAAGCAGTAGTATTTTTACGCACACTGTTAAAACTTAAATTGAAAGTTATCCAGAAAACATGTCAGAAAACTGAAGTCATAGGAGCATTTTTAGGAGCATTATCACCATATCCAGATTCGTTTAATACCGCAGAGTGCCAAGACGTACACTAAGCAGAGTCAGACTGACACAAATATGTCAGCTGTAGATTAGTTGGAAAGCTTGTGTGGTGAGGAGCACTGCAGACCTGCCTGCTCCAGCACTGATTTGCCCAGCACTGACAAATCTCAGCAAGTCATGACGTACCTTAACTTCTTATTTTTTGCCTTCTTGTGCAGTTCTTCAGAAAACTCCAGATCCATTTGTGGCAAGTCATCCTTGCAGGCTGAACAAAGAGAATAGCAACAATAGGAGATGTTTATTTTCCACAAAGGCGAGCACATTTAGAGTATCCTTACCGAGACAAGAAGATTAAGTCACACTGCAGCTGTGAAAGCTGCTCAGGTATCACAAGAGCTAGAGCTGAACAAGCCTATTTAAAAATTTAGACATAAAAGCTTCACTTCTCTGGGAAGAGTATTCCAAGACATAATGGTGCCCCCAGAAGGCAGCAGCACTGGGACTTCAGTCCACTTTTGACTATTTACAAGCCCTTGGAACAGTTCAGAACAGCAGTTCAACAGTTCAGTCAAAGCCTCCCTTGTCCCTTGCCACCTTCTCTTATTCCCCCCATATAAAAAAATTCTTGGAAAGCCCATGGGCTGGGCCAGCCACTGTTCTGCAAGGAACACGTACACAGGAACAAACTTACTCAGTACCAAATTAGATGCTGCCAACCCAAAACATTCCTTAGTTTACCTCTGTCCTCCAAAGCTTGTCGCGAATGCACCGACAGGTAATTAAATGGTGTTGATACAAGCTGGGCAGCTCGTGCAAAGTCTCTTGTGTTGTTTGGACTGGGAGCTAACGTTTTATTGCTGCTCGGTACATTCCACACTGTATAATCATCCCTTAAGAACTCCAGTGTCCCAGTTTCTTCCTAGACAGGGAAGAAAAAAAAAAAAAAAAAAAAAAAAAAAAAAAGATTGAAAACTAAGACATCAAACTACCCTGCCAGAGCTGTGCTGTAACCTACCAGCAACCTCCGCAGGCAGGTTCAATAATGAGTCTGTCTGTGCTAACTTATAGTATTAGAAAAATAAAGGAATGGAAATATTACTGACATCACAAGTAAGTTTTATATCAGACCTGAGTGTTGGCATTAATCAATGCCACAACAGCAACAAAAAAAATCACCATACGAGTCTGAAAAACCCTATTACTTGGTGATCACTTATATCCCAGCAGCTCAAAGCTTTATGCACCTTCTTGGCTATGAAAACTGTTAGGTGGTTATTAGAGCATTAGGTGTTTCTTGCTCCCTATCCTCACCCAGATGCCAAATTCTATACATCACCTGCAGTCCCATTTGTTCTAGGGATAAAGGTCTCCACTATCACGCTCCTAGGAGTGTTGTGGAAATTCACAACTGAAAAAGTTCACCCCATTGGCACGAAATGAGAAAAGGTATCTGGACTTTGTATGAATATTGCAGGACTGGGATAGAACCAAAGCGAATACGACCGTCTCCAATAGCCCTTGTAACTACATAACCTATTTTCAAGGCTCATTCTTGCAATAAAACCAAACACTCACTTCTGTACCCGCTGCACAGTCAGTCAAGGGACGTTCTCCAATAGTTCTAGGCTCCTCTGTCTTGCTTTTATGCCATAGGACCCTGAGAAAACAGGTAGTTTAGAACAGCTTTTCCCCAGAAACGTTCCCAAGCAGACTGATCATAACAAAGACATGTTTTTAAGTTTTTTTTAAACTTTTTTTTTTCTTTTTCAAGAATCCCATCTGAAGATACTTAGAGAAGCTGCTCAAAGAAACAAGCTACCCACAGTTATTTGGAAAATTAAGCATCTCGAGCACACTGTCCAAAGAGGGGAAATTGCACAATTCCACAGAGAAGTAACTACATCTTTCTCATGCCACTGCCACACAGCTGCTAGCGACTGTATTCAAGCCAATCCTGCAAATACAGTCACAGCAAAGCTATATGGAATACAAATCGATCCTATATGTAATTCTTAGTAAGTGGAACTCAGATGTTGCTTTTTTCCTCCTTACCCACTGTTCTCTTTTTCATTCTCATCTTCAAAGATAGAAAACGCAGGCATGACAGGGGCAATGATGTTAGGTTTCAGACCTCCATCAGGCTCTTAAAAAATTAAAGGATAACCAATGTTATCTTCACCCAATTAAAATTATCTAAAAAGTCACATTTTCAAACCTAAGCAAAAAACTGATGGTCATGGCTGCATCCAGCCAGACCAGAAACATATTCCAACATGTTCAATACACACATTAACAGGCTTGCTAGCAGCAAAGTGCTTCTGCCATTCTCAAATTGTACATCATGAGGACTGGTGCGAGGAGGAAACAGGACATCAAGGAGTGATGTTATCAGGGAGTGAAAAAAAATAAATAGCACATACCAGTCTTTCTGCAAAAGACCTCAAATTGCTCCTCGCTTTCTTCAAGAGGAGATGGTTCAGGCAAGATAGGTACTTGAAACATATCCATGAGAAATCCTAAGAAAACAATAAACAAAATTAAAAGAATCAAACCCCACAGGAATATCACTCCCAGTAAAAGAAATTTCCAGTGGTTCTTCCATTGTGTAGTAGTCAAATCAAACACCAATAAATTATAATGTTACTATTATTTATCCAATGCTAATAATCAATTATTCTTTCATATTGCATTTAAACACCCCAGGCAACTGAACAAACACAGGAAGATCCAACTTGGCCAACACACACTTAATGCCATGGTCGTCTTTTGTTTTCCCCTCTCCGAGATGAGGTTTTAAGTGTCAAGTTCTCTTTTATCTTCTTAGACATATGGAAAACTAATGAATATTAGTTTTAATCTGTCCTGGTTTGAGTGAGAACAGAACTAATTCTGTTTGGTGGTTTTACTTTTCAGCTCAGTTCTTCTAACTGACTGCACTTTCTGCAGTCAGCAGCCTGTTCTCACAGACAGTGTCTGCTTCTAGCAGTGATAACACCCCATGCTTAGAGTTACTACCAAGGA
>WTSP01011305.1:0-37307 GCA_025331215.1 Actenoides lindsayi
TTAATTCTATTTCTTGCTTTTCAGAAAATGTAAATTCATGCTGTCTTAAGTGCAACAGGGGAGTGCACCGGGAGAGATGCCATTCAGCACCAAGGCAAATCATGTCTCTGAGTGGAATGTCCCCCTCTAGCATCTTCTCCAGCAGTAGTCCTACATCTCGTTCTCAGAGCCTGCTCTCTTTAGCTAATAGTTTGTCCTGGGTTTGATAGCCTCTTGTTTTGTGCAGGTTATCCAAGGATACAAAGCAGGAGGACTTATCCTAAGGACTGGTAGCATCAAAGGTGCGTAGGTTTTCTGAGGCATGAGTTGTGAGCGTGAAAATTGGCCAGTTTAAATCAGAGGTGCAAAACTGTTGAGAAAGGCAGTAAGCCCCTGTGAAGCCTCACCTCCTCCTCATCTTCCCACATTCCAGCGTGTGCAGGCCCTGTCCCTGTGGGAAAACTGTACAAATAGCCAGGAACCCAGCTGGTGTGAGGGAGGGGAGAGGGCGAGTCTGCAAGAACATGAAGAAGAAAAAGAGAAGTTGATTTTTTTCCTGACGTATTCCATAGGTTGGTCTTTGTCTTCATCTTCTATGGACAATCTTATTTATCAGTCTTTCGCAAATTCCTTGTGAGATGTACACAGAGAGGATGCCAAAGACTCAGATGGATGGATGGATGGATGGATGGGTGGACGGACACATCCTCTTCTCTCTATTCTCCTGTTTATCCGATTTTTCTATACAAATACGCATGCCCTGTCATTTATCACTTCCTTCAATCCTGACAGCTGATGAGAAAGTGTTGTTTAGGACTCAAGGTCTTTATTTAGTTTTCTAATCAAATAATTTAAATGTATGAGTTGACACAATAGACAAAGAACCATAAGTCCCACCGCTTCCTATTATGCGTGATTCTCCTTTGAGCAAATATATAATCACAGCCCTAAGTTATAATAATTATGTAATACTTCTTGATAGGAGCAATTGGAACCTATTGTGTAGGGAAGTAATTACAGCCTACTTTGGTTCCTTTGTTTCTGAGTGGGTGGCGTTTATGGGCAAAAGATTATGCATTCTCAAAAATCTTTATAAAATGCTGGGTTCTCAGAAAGTCTGGGGCCTCGTCAGATGTATGGGGTTTTTAAGGCATAATAACTTCTCTTTATTTTCTGCAATGCAAAAATGTTTATTCAATTAACCAAGAAATATTTAGTTCTAAGGATGAGAGAACATCAAAGTAAATGTTTACCAAAAAAATGGGGAGTTGATAACTTTGCACATTCAAACAGGCTTGATGGGTGCGTGCACATGTTCCTCCTCACACAGAGAAGATAGGAGCTGCTTCTAAGCTGACACCTTAAATACTGATTTTTATCCTGTAGCAATGTCGTGTCGGAGGCTTCTTTTTTTTGTAATTAAACTGCTGAGAAAACCTTCACAGTAGTGACAGTGCAAAAATTGGCTTAAAGGAATAAATTAGCAGTAACAGCACAAAAGCAGGAATGTTAAGCAGACTGCTACAACGCTGTCTAATCAGCTTTTCTGATCGCATCAGTGAAGGTCTGGAAATAACCAGACACATTAACATTTACCTAGAAATGATAAAAGTTACCATCCTGTCAGCTATTCAGTTGGTTTATTAATTACCAGCAGAAGCTTGAGATGGGATGTGTGTTGGTTCAGCTACTTAACTGCTCGCTGAAGAATGTTTTTAAAGGGATTTCCTGTAGAGGAATAAGAGATGTTTGGGAAATATTTTTGAAGCCTGAAAACAAAAACGTTAAGTTTTAGTTCCTGCCATGGTCTTTATAAGTCTTTCATCAAGTGACTGGTAAAGAATTCAGGAAAGAGGCTAAAGAGGAGAAAAGATCATAAAAACACAAATATTTACCCTGGAGGCATGGGGTGGTTTTTTATACATAGCAAGCTAAGGGGGTCCTCTTAGAGCATAGTGTACTCAGTCAGTCCTGCACCCATTATGGTCATGCTGGGTGCCAAAATTAGCGCTGAGGAAGCTGCAATTGTTGTTATCCATGTCAGAGGTGGCACTTGCGTCATGTTCATCCCTGGCAGTGTCATTTCTCACTAAAACTTAGTGTTGACTTTGGAGATTAGATGAGACCTCACCCAGCCCGGAGCAAGTCTGGTGATAAAGATTTCTTCAGGTCTGTGTTTTCTGCTTGGGTTTTATTTAGTCAAATAAACCAGCCTGTCTTCAGTGTTTTCTAAAATATTACCTTGCTTCTTTTTCTGTGATACTGCCCTTCTAAAGGATGTTTTTCCCCAGATCTGCCCCAGTATACCTTTCTGAATGAAATTGCATTTACTGTAACAATTGCCCTGGTAAAAGCAGAAATAAGTGGTGTGGTCCCAGCCCTGTGCAGGGCAGATGCACAGGCTATAACTCCATTCTTACATCTGGGTAAAGCTTTGCTCGGTATAGACTTAAGTGCAGGCCCTCAAAGTGGAAGCCTTTTCTCTGTGGTTGAGTTGCACTTAAGACTTCCTCACGTGTAAATTTTATTCTGGATGCCTGCTGCTTAGAAAAGCGATGGCATGATAGCAAAGCCCACCCTCTTCCACATATTTTGACTAATTGCATCAAAACATCCTGTGTTAGATTCAGGCTGCATTTTACACCCACGTCATCACCACTTTCCCGTACATTTTATTTCGCTGGCTTTCTGAAGCAATGCTGTGAGCTGCCAAATTCCTCGGAGATAAATTAGAGGTCAGAGTCTGCGGTGCTGCTGCCGAGTGGCACGGGCAAGGAGAAAGCCCCAACTGTTCCCTGTTCTACAGGACAGTTCCTGCATTGCTGTGAAAAGCTTCATTTGTCAAGCGGATAAAGAAACTTCATAGGGAGTTTCAGGGTAAACATAACTGATCAATGTGGGAAGTGGTTGAATATCTCCCCCCTGAAGTCTTTGTACAGGAAAGGCAGATCACTGATGGGTGTTGTCCCTCACATCCTGGGCCATGAAGCCTGGTTTTTCCCCAGACTTGAGTCTCACCTGAAGGGAGACTTTCAGGAACAGGCACTTCAGGGATGTGCCAGCTACACAACTGCTGCTTACCTTATTGATGCTTCGTATTGAGATTCAAATTCTTTTTTGAAAGATTGCAATTTAAGCATCAGTTTTATTGTAGCTGAGGAGATTTCTTAATAAGTTCCTGTCAAGTACAAAATGCAAGTTAATTTCTGATCCTAAAGAAGTGCTGTGACAAAGGCAGTTTTAGTGACAATGTTTGGTACAGACAAACCCTAAACCAGTCTGCTCCTGCAGGTCAGTATGTACAGCTCATGCTCCCACAACTGCTGCCCTCATGTTCTACATCCCCTAAAAGTAGCAACTGTAATTCTTACTCCACTGGAAAAAGTCATGCCAAGTTCAGAAATAATTTTTCACCTGAACCTTAGAGAGATAGATCTGTCCTATTGGTTTCAGAAAATGAAAATATGTTCCCATGTGTGGTGGTTTGACCTTCACTGGATTCCAGGTGCCCACCAAGCCACTCTATCAACCCCCACCTCCTCCTCTCAGCTGGACCAGGAGGAAGAAAATGAGATGAAACTCATCCATTAAGACAAAGGCCATTTAATGAAAATCAAAGAAAGGCCACGTGAGCAGAAGCAAAAGAAAACAAGATTTATTCTCTCCTTCCCATCAGCAGGTGATGTCTGGCCCCTTTTCTGGGAAGCAGGGCTGCAAGTGTGTAGCAGTTGCTCTGGAGGATATGTGGATGCCCTCCACCCCCTTCCTCCTTTTTCTAGCTTTCATTGTTAAGCTGACATCCTATGGCCTGGAATATCCCTTCGGTCAGTTTGGGTCAGCTGTCCCAATTGTGTCCCCTCCCAAGATCTTGTCCACCCCATCCCACTGTTGGGCAAACAGCCTCGGTGCTGTGCGAGCCCTGCCCAGCAGCAGCCACAGCACAGGGGTGTGATCAGCACTTTTCCAGCTCTCAATGCAAAGCACAGAACTGGGAGAGCTGCTATGGGGAGAATAAACTCCAGCTCAGTCAGTCCCAATACACAGTCCCAGGTGACAGCTTTTAGGAACACGACTGATAGCTCCACAGTGTGACTTGCTTCAGCAACCCGCGTTTCTCCACGTCCACACTTACCTCTGCCTGCTGCAGTAGTAATAAATAACACCTTTGTTTTCGTGGTGCATGCGTCAAGATGGCAAGATATCCCAGAAGCCAAACATCTCCTTTGATTCATAAGAGTTAATGGGCAATCCTGGGCCTCGCAGGGAGACCTTTGCTACACATTTTTAATGGCTTGGGCTCTTGGTAGGTGAAAGGAAAGTTCCAAGCAATAATTCAGGTTTAAAATACTGTTTCGGTGCCAAGTAATCAAACTAGTTTTAAGTGAAGCAATTAGCAAGCATTAGAAAGGCAGCTATTTCCTGCTTGAAGGTGGTAAACTGTGTCTCTTATGATTTCTCTGGGGATGTGAGTAATGGGCTATGGGTTGGGTTTTTTTTGGAAGGTGGCTTATTGTTTGCCTTTGTGGAAATACTGGCAATGTCCTAAATCCTCACCAATTTACTAGATACGAATGACAATGAGGGTGGAACAAAGTCCTTACTCTTTTCTGATGGCTTAAGCAATGCATGTGCCAAAGTCATAGAGGTGGTTTTCTCATTAGCTGCTTAAATATAGGTTTTTCATTGTCATTTCAGGCTCACTGCCTCACCAGATCACCACCTTTGAAACATGGCTAGTACTAGTGGCTGGAATGAGCAGATTGGGCAAAGCCTGGTCATTCTGCTGCATTTGGCGGAGTGGGGGGGGCATTGTTGATGTAATGCAAGTGGGGACCACATCTTCGTGAAGGGGGGGTTTCTCTTTGAAACCAGCTGGATTTGCTGCCCAGAGAAGCTCTTGGAGACTGCATTTCCAATGTTTGCAGCAGTGGGGTGGATCCTGGTGGGTAGAGCTGTGTCAACAGTCTGTTTTAACCTAAACAGATGCTCATGGAGGTGATCTACCACTTGTCCTAATTCCCTACACTTTACTTGTGCAGGAGATCCACCCTGGAGAGCCAGACTAGGTCTGTCCCCTGCCTCCCTTAGTCCCTCTGCCACAGCTTTATAAACTGGCATCCATGTTTAAGACTCCTCAGATTAACAAGAAATTCCCCCATTGGCTCTGCTGTGCTTTGAAAAAGGTCTCGGGGGCTTCAACTGCATGGGATATGCAGCCAAATAAAGGTGGCAAGTGGAGTTGACAGCAGTTTTGGGCAGGATGGCAGAAGGCTGAACAGCCTGAAAATCAAATTCTTCAACAACACGTGCCCTTATCTAGTACTGAGCCTGATGAGACGAGTTTTATCTTAAGGAACCTGGATTATAAATTCGATCAGCTGGCAGTTTTTGTGCTAGCACCAGCTGAAACCTGTACTGGTAGAATTTTTCCCGAGTATAAGCAAAAAAGGAAAAAGCATTTAAAAAGTTGGAATCTTACCTCAGCTTAAAGAAACAATGGGAAATTTGGCAGAAAAATGTGGAATTATGTCCTCTTTAAAGAAGTCTTGGATTTTTGGGACCACAGGAAGCAGAGGGGAAAGGGTGTGTGTGTGTGTGTCTGGGTGTGTGTCCCACCTTGGATTTTCAATCAATTCATTCTTAATTCTTTCTCTGAACTAGCGGACAACTCTGGATTTTCTGACAGATTGTCTAGATATTGAAGATAACCATAACTGTGCTTAAACTAATGGGTTTTCTGTCTGAGTGCAGGGATAGAGAACAGAGAAGAGGAAGAAACAGTGTCCCCAACAAGTAGCACCGCAACTCAGATAGATACTGGCAAAAGAAACTTCTGTCTTGGAGAAGATGGAAGGTAACTATCTCCTTTCCAGTTGACAACTCAACTGACGAGTCTATTGGCTCATCGAAAAGCCTCTTGCCTGCTCTTTATTATTAACATGGCATCTGTGCAAAATCTGCTCTTTTTCACAGCTTTGATTTTCACACTCAAGTTACTTTAGTCGAGGCATGAACACCTTTACAGTAATCTAAGTACCTTCTTAACAGGTTTGAATTCATAGAGAAACAGGCCACAGGCTGAAAACTATTAGACTATAGCTGATATCTAGATGTGGTATTTTCCATCAGAAGACCCAGCATTCATTTATTATTTTTTTTTTTTTAGCTTTTCCAACCCAACCTGCTTCAAATGTGAATTTCACTGTGTGTCTCTTGTCAGATCAGACTCCTCAGAGATGGGCACTAATTATGTGCTGCTAGTCGCTTTGGTCCCCAGCTTCTGACCCCCTTCTGCCAGACACAAGGGTGAAGCTCTAATGATTGCAGATGCAGTCAGAGGGGACGTGTACTGTGACCAAGTTAAAGTGCTATGGAAATATGCACTGTGAAAAATCAAGCCTTCTGCTTTCTCAAATTAGCAGATGCTTTTAACAATGCTGACCTTCCTATCTCTGCAATTCCATTCCCCATCTCCAAAAATGGGGATAATAGTGTCATTTTGTGGTGCAGGGCTCTGCTGAAGACACATCCATTAGTGCGGGTGAGGTTTTCAGTCTCAAGGAGAGAGCACTTCATAGGAAAGCTCAGCCCAGGATTTGAAAGGTGTGAATGAGGACGAGAGGCTGTGTGATGAACAGGGAGAGAAATATGCAACAACTGCCTCATTTGGCGATATGGGTCATTATATACAGGGCAAAGCAGGGTCTGATGGAGGGCAGAGGAATAGGCGGATGATCATGTCTTTCTAGACCACATTATAACATATGCAGAGGAGGTGAAATCAAACTGGATGGCCCTCTGTGTTTGTGTGTGTGCGTGTGCACAAAAGCATATACACATAGAGGATCTAATCTTAACATCTAGGGTGAGGCAGTCATTTTTGCTGGTGAGATTCACAGGAATGAGTGTGAAGTTGAGGGTGACTGTGAAATGTATATTTATCAACAACAACAAAAAAAGAAATATCAAATTAAATAACTAAAATAAGGAAATTTTCTCATTCTGCTATGCGAAGACCCTCTACTGTCATAAAAGCCATCAGAACAGCAAAAAAAACCCCATTGTAACAATGAAATCTCTGGCTCTCACACGGTGGCACTGGGAAGACTCCCAAGCATTTTGGTTTGACAATAACCGGGGCTGCTAAGGCTGACCTCAAAGGCTCAGGACTCCACCAGGCACTAAAATCCTTCCAGGGTGTCTACCCACACATCTGGACCAGGTGACTCTCCCGCACCGGCTGTACACACACTGTGTCTTGTGTCTGGGGTCTCCATCACTTCCTGCTCACATCTGCCCCAGCCTGATCAACGGCTGGGACCTGATCAATGCCAAAGTGTTTTTTGTTGTTTCTGCAGTCAGATCTCCTCAGGGCTGGGATTTGAAAGGCGGAGAAATGGCTGTGCTGAGCAGCTGGTAGGGTGGTAACCCTTGGCTGGCTGCAGGGGGCAGATGGGAGTGAGAGGGGGTTATAAACCTTTGAGTGCAGGGGAATGGTCACTTCAGGAGTTGGGATATGTAATGTGGCCACTCCTGCAATATCTAATTACTTCTGCACCAGATTTCAGATGTGGAACGGGAAGAGTTGCTTCTCACAGCTTACGCTGTGTTAGCAATACTCTCCAAACTGTCCTCACTCCTTCTACCCCAAATACAAACATCTCTCTCTATATATTTTGTCTACAATCTGAGCATCTAAGCTTCTTTGAATATCCTCCTCAAGCTTCCTTGTTTGAAGACTGAATACTCTATATCCTCTATTTACTCCATTTTCTTCCAGGCAGGCCTGATTGCTGCTGCAAATATCCCCATTACATCCAACAGACCAGGAGTTTTCACAACCAAGCACAAAGTGTTCGCCTGGAGTGTATCCACCTGATTTCAGCACTGCTGCGTTATTAGCCTGGGAAGATATGACCTTGAAGGCTTTATATTTAATTTATTTCAACATTCCAGCCATAGAGATGTTTGCTCTGATTAGACTCGGTAAATTATCCTCCACTGATGAATTATCAGGGGATTTTCTTCTATGGTTTTCTTTGCCCATTCTCAAACTACTCAGAATGAGCCCTGGTACATAGCTGTATGTGTCTGGATAGCTTAAATGGCTCCTTTTCCATAGCACAGGTCTCTTAAACAGTTTATAGGGAGTTCTGAATGTCTGCTCATCATGTATCTGCCATTTAAGGTGTCACCCAGTGGCTAATTTGAATATGAAAACTTTTCAATAATTACATAAATCACAAATTATTTGCAGTCTTGGTCAGTGATCAGCAAATAGGTAGCAGATCCATGGGGATACCCATACCTGCACCCCAAATAAGGCATAAGCAGCCATTCAGGGAAGGAGAGGATCTTTCTTATCAATGAGGAAAGGAGACATACAAATAGTGAAAGTACCACAGAAGGGCTGAATGAAAGTCCACAAATGCTGTCTTTCTAGAATTAAGTATTGTGATTTATGTGGTCTTCTGCTGCAGCAACCATGGCTTCTCAAGATTAATAACATTGCTGGCAAAAATATTCAGTCTGCTGGTAATAGAAAAATGGGAATTTGGTCTTGGTGTGAGAACTTCAGACACTCTGAGCAGCTGGGACGAGAGCTGAACCGAATCTTTAACATCTTCTGGTTCTGTCTGATGAGAAGAGATACACTTTTTCTGCACCATTTTTTCCAACACAGATACAGCAAGTGCTTGTAAGCGATTGAGTTACAGGAGCTTAATTCTTTATCACTCTTGCCCCAGCAAGAAACCTTGTGCAACTCTGAGCCAAATCCAAATGTAAAGTAAAGCATATTAGCTCCAGGCACCCTGCAGGGACATTTCATTTTGCATTTGCAGAAGGCTAAAAGTCTGCACGTGGGTAGTCACTGTAGCTTACTTTATTAACAGTAACTTTCCCGAGCTTCCCTAATTTGGTCACCTGCAGCTACTTGAATATATCCTTAGGGAAGAGATGGTTATATCAGCATTTAGAAAAGGGCTTTTTCCAGACTGACTCATCTTAAAGACTAAAAATAAGGATAGATGCACACTTCTGAAGGTGTATTTTTCTCCTTGGGGGCCTTGTTTTCTTTGAGCAGGAGCTGTAGCATGTGCAGAGACCAGGTTTATGCCAGCGTGCTCGTGATTCCCAGCAGAGAAGTCAAAAAGCCTGTTAGGACAAGCGTTCACCCTGCAAGACCCAGGACGGTGCTACCATAGCTATCACCTACTGAGCTTCCTTGCAGGCTCCTCAGCTTCACCTCACATCTGGAACAGTGATGAATGTTGCCTGCTCCCCTACACCTCTGTCCTGGCGTGTTTCCAGCACTGGGCTTGGGGATTCCATCCGGACCTTATTGCATTTGCAGAACAAGCTATCATTAAAAAAACCATTATATGCTAATATCTCTGCAGCTCCATGAGAAGTTTTCTTCCCCGCCCTCAACCTCATCTTCTAGTTTAAGAGAGGCTAGAAATTATGGGAGCTGGTGGCTTTGGGTGCCCTGACATTTGTTTCCTTGCAGTGGTTCGTGTAATGCTTCAGAACTCCAGGGGAAGGAGGGCTGGATTTTTTTTTTCTTCTTATACTGAGGGCTGGAAATTGTGATTTAATCCTTGAACTGTGTAAGTAAAATCCTAAATGTAGAATTACTGGAAAAAGCACAGGGGATACTTCAGCCAGGAAATAGCTTCATCAAATGTTTTTTGGATCACAACAGCTCAAAGTGAATTTTACACTTTTCAGATCAATAAAAAAAAAAAAAAAAGGAAAAAAGTGTTGCAATAAATGAGGATACAGTTATTTGAACTTTAGCATAAAATACTAACATAACATTCTCTTGCACCATTAGCTCTGTTTCTTTGGGGTGTGTACAGCTACAGGCAATTCAGAGCTTTGGCAGGTCAGGGTAACATTTGCTTAAAACATGTTTAAGCCTGGGCTCCAGTGACCTCACTAACCAAATAGATGAAGCTAAAAATAAATGTGCGATGTTGTAGACACGCAGGAGCCCCTGTTCCCCCAACTGTTTGCAAAAGGAAGAGACTGATTCTCCTGGTTTCAGTTTGTCATTGGAGATAAGAGCTCACATCAGACAGTTTGGCTGGGGGGTCCTTTGCTCTCATTTTCTCAGACAGCAAATACTGCGTAGAGATCCTCCAGAAATCCCTCCTGCTCTCAGCATTCCCATTCCCCAAATACTTCAGGCCCTTACATTTTTATGGCTAGATAATGAGACCAGACCAAATCCGTCATCTGATCTCTCTGCTAATGTAGCAGACACAGTTTTCCAATCCCAGCTTAAGCCGTTTTTACTTAACTGTGACCTCTGCAGCTGATCAGAGTTGAAAGAAAACTTCACTTCAGGCCCTAAGTTTTGGACGATATGTGACTGCTGCTGTCTGCAAGTTCATTTGAAAATCCATATAACTAGCAAATCAAGATGCTGAGTTCAGAGTAACAATAAATTAACTTACGCAAATAATTAGCCTCGATCACAGCAGTGGAATTTCATATTCACAAACAATCTGAGAATCAAATGGAGCTGGAGATTACAAGGGAGAACAGACAGTTGTCAGTTTTCCCATGCAATACAGACACAAAATGTTTTTAACAAAGATTTGGATGTGCTGTGCTATGGGACATGGAAAGATGTTTCTCCATGGATCAGGATGAATTTGATTTTTCTGAAGCTACAAGAAGAAGTGGGTGATGGTAGCTGGTGGTGAAGGCAAGAAATCTTTGTGTTGACACAGCTCTGATTGCCAGAGTTGATTCCTTTTTTCTTCACCCCAAGATGAGACCGTGAGGCACATTTCTGTAGTCTAGTGGAATACTGGCAGACTTTACACTGGATGGTGCATGCAGAGCCAGGCCATTCACAGCACTGAACATGTAACTGGGACACCTAAAGAGGCTGAAAATCCCTTAAGAAGTTCTCATGTGCCACACTGTGACGGTTACCATTGGTGTGGGTCTCCACAGACATGGCTATCTCTGTTTTGTGGGAATGGGATGTACCCGTTGTTCCTATCCTTCCTAATTAGACGTGGCCTTTAATAACGAGGCTGTCAGATGCAAAGGGATCTGGGTCCTGTTGGCTGGGCAGGGACATTGGCCATCCCCACCACAGCGCCGTTCCCCAGATTAGCGCAATTTCTGACTTTTTCTATTCGGAAGGGGGTCGTGTGTCAGGGCCAGGGTTCTTTAGGGGATATTTTAAACGATTTTTCCTGCTGGCAGAAGGGGAGGAGAGGCTTCCAGAATGAGACCTGACCTTTTGCGTGCTGCAGCACTGTCTCCCAGAGAGGCCCGTCGAATTCCTCCCTAATGAGGAAGAACTTTGTTTTTGCGCTGTGGCCGAGTTCACCGAGAATAGCCCCATTTTCCTGCCGATCAGATGGAAAACTTCCTCTCTTGGGGCTCATGTGGAGTCCTCTGGCTGATGGTTCATCCCATACCCTGTGTGCAGGGAGCCCACCACATGCCAGCCGATGGGACTTTCTGCCCAAGAGAGGCTTGGTCTCTTCAGCATTTCTTCCCTGGGTGACCCCAAGGTCCTCCAAAGACAGCAGCCAGTCTGGGGAGGTCCAGAAGCTCTGACTAAACCCCAAAGCCCCTGGGAAAATCTGATCTGCCTCTAATATTTCTTAAAAGAGCCTCACAGCCCCAACTAGTCCCTGTGGAGGGAGAGTCTGGGATGTGCAGACAGCTCTTTTCCTCCAGGAAAGGCAGAGATGTCTCCTCCACTGCTTGTTCCCAAACCCTCCCTTTATAAAGTGAATTCCCTTTGGTCTACAGTGTACCCAACCTCCCCTCACCCCTTCTTCCCTCTTTCCTTGCCCTGGAGCGTTTAGCTGTTGAAGAAGATAAGGGAAAACTGCACATTGCAATAGAAGAGATAAACACAGTTTCTCTTCCTTGGTCCACTCTGAGATGCAAATATGATCATTTTCACCCTCTGCTCTCCTATGATCAGCACCAATGAACTTCTCAGGCTAACCTCAGTGTCAGCTGTGCAGCTTTGTAATACAGGCTTGTAAAGAAACCCCCGAAATATGTCCCTTTTCGTAAAAAAACAGAAAAGAGACCAGTAGGAATGTGTTGGCTGCAACAAGGGGAAGGGGAAGTAGTTGCAGCTGGGGAGGTGAATGATGAAATGAGTTAACACCTGGGATGCAGAAAAAGTGAAAAGGGAGAGGAAAGGGCTGAGAAAACTTGATGAGAGGCAGTTGGGAGATGGGGTTCAGCCTCCCTTTTGCTCTTTGCTGGTAGGGCTCAGAAAGGACAGGCTGATGTTTGAGATTTGCACTTAAATCTTTGCTTCCTTTGGCCAAATCACTGAGCCTGGCTGCATCTCATCTGCAAGAGAGCACTCACTGCAGGGGTTCTACACAACTAACTGCAATCACAGCCCTGAAGGGCCCAGCAGCACCAGGGACTGTGTGTGTGCAGCCGAGACCCACCGTACACCCTTTCCTTTGCCCTGCTCGTGAATGACAAGGGTGAAGCATGTTTGCTGTATCGCAGCACCTCTGAAGGAGCTGACATGTTTCACCAAGCAGGTACAAATAATTGCTTTACACTGCACAAAGGCAGCCAAAGCCCAGAGACTGGCTGTTAAAATGTTTGCGGTGACACTGTGCCAGGCTCTGTGACAGGAATTCACCTTCATGTAATTAATTCCGAGGCTCTGTCACTGAATCTAGTTCTCCTTAGATAAAGCCTGTGTTAAATAGGCTCAAAAACTTGCCATGTCAGGCTGCTTTGTACTTGAGAGGAGACATGTACCTCGGCGTAAGGGAGAAGGGAGGGAAGGCAAATATGCTGATGACTGAGAGACACTAAGATATGCTGGTAATGGGGCCAGCCAAGAGCCAGAGAGAGAATAAATAAACATAATTTGGTAGTGACAGTCTGTCTGGCATTGTACTGCGGTCTGCTAAGATTTCTTTTTTTAAAGGATGCAGTAATTTAGTGAAAGCAATATGGTGAAAGGGCTCTGGTATTATCGATCAGCTTTGATCCATAAATTGCTGCTGAGCTCCTTGAAAATGCATGAGATAGACTGGGGCCAGATCCAGGCTGATACATGGGTCTCAATGTTGCTAGCACCACAGAATGTGACCTTACAGCCAACTTGAGTGCGAATAAAGGGGCTTTTACTAGTCTGTGGTGGGTCTTGGCCGAGTATAAAGCTAATGACACTAGCCCCACTCAAGCCCTTCAGGTCCTCCTGCAGTTTAGGGACAGTGTGTTGGGCTGCAGTGACAGGGAAGCCTCTTTGAAGGTGTCTTAGGATGCATTTGAAGGTGTCTCAGGATGTGTCTGAAGAAAGCCCTGTGGAGATGGCTTGCTGAGCTGTGAGATAAAAGGGAAGCAGAGACAACACAGACCAATGGCTAGAAAAGCATGATCCAACATGTCCCATCATGAACCATCATGAGTGCTGGGCTCCTCCAGTCTCCTAATGTACCCCGAATACACAGCTTTAATACATCAGACACAGATCTCCTATAGCTGTTACGCAATTGGCAGTGTGAGCAGGGTTGGTAGCAACGAGTGGACTCATGCAAGGGTCTTTTTGTGTTGGGTCAGGCTTCCACAGAACCTGGAACTGGCAAAAGTCTTTGCTGCTACTGCCTGATTATCCTCCAGACAAGCACATTCGCAGCCTCTGGTGATATGCGGCCAACATTTTATTACATGAGGGATCATCTGTGGTCAGATTTGGCAAAGCCAGTGACATCTTGCCAGCTGTCAGATGCATACTCTAAGGCTGGAGCTTCTTCACAGAGGCTGTGTAAGGAGCAGAGTATCCTCTTCTCATGGTTTGATTGTAGAAGGGTAGCAGCTTATTTTAAACATCTAGTCTTGCAATGATTTTCAGAGTGCTCAAAGGCTGATCAAGGAAGTCATGGGCTTTTCTTTGGACCACCATTTCCTTGTGAGCCTTTACAGATCGCACACTTGCTAAGCTCTTTCTCACAGTGCCAGGTCCTTTTGCAGATGGTGCTGGAGCTCCTGACTCGTCCTCCCACTTAAGTCTGTAGCTACCTGGCTCCAAGTCAGTTACATGTTGCCCATCCAAACTGTCATTGTTTCTTTGGGATCAGGCCTTGCATGCTGCTCTTCAAGGGCCTGGATCCAGACCCTAGAAGTGTCCATGGAGAAATTCCTGTTTGTTTCAGCTTTGGACCTGGTGCCAAGTTCTCAGCGCTGTCCTGAGCATGAGCCAGGATCCTGCTGGAGGCAATATCTGATGCAGCACTATGTCACCACTTTGGATTCCCTGTCTTCAGCTTTTAAAACCCAGAGTAAGTATTTCACTCATCTCCCTATGGTTATTTAAGAACACAGGATGGGAAGACACTTCCTTGAATCATCAAGGCTAATCCCTTCCTCCCTCTGGCAACTGTGCCACTCAGATCCTTGCATAAATCTCAGTGTTGGTGGTAATTAAACTGTTTGGCCCTTTAAACCATGGCTAGTCTGTCATGCGTGTCTAGTGTCTCTTTTCTGCCCAACGTGCAAGTGTGTTGTAGAGTCATTTCTAGCAGAGCTTGGCTGCTGTCATTGTCAGCTCACACCTTCTACTCCCACCCCATCTGTGCCTGGTGCTATTTTCATGCATAATACATCGATCATCTGCAGCCTGGTGGGGGGAAATCATCACTTCAAGTCACTTGTCTGAATTCAAGCCACATCTGAGCTGTATCTTTTGCTGAATCCCCTATCTATAGCCTGATATAAGGGGGTAAGGAAACTAGCAAGAAGATCTCAGGCTCCTCCTGTCTGCAAAGACTCCAAGGCAAATACTGCTTGCATTTATAAGCCTTTGAGAGCCTCATGGGCCACAGCCAAAGCTGGTGGAGGTCCATGCAAGTACAATGCACCCTTGCAGCAACACCAGCCAACACGAGGGTTGCTTGTGTATGCCAGTCTTGGCTTTCTGCAATGCAAAGGATCAGGGTCTCCTCTTTCGAGATTTTCTGCCAACTCATGGATGTTTACTGATTTTCAAGCACGTTACTCTTGATTTGCACCAGCATTGCTGGGAAGAACACTGGTGTTTCATTCTGGAAGACAGATCTTCAAAGAGTAATGAACACTTAACAAACTTGATTTGAAGTCTCACAGGAAGGCTTTGAAAACAAAGGCTCCGATTCCAGAGTAAGTAGAAAGTCCTTGGTTCCTAGTGGTGAAAGCTTCCTACCAGAATTATTCCCAGAGGCAGTATAGACTTTGCATTTTGCCTCATCTAAATGCATTAGGAGAAGTATTAAATTTCACATGTGCTGCATGTTGATGTAATTCTCCTGACATGTCTGTTTGCACCATTATGAAATAAGGGATTTCCTTTCCCTTTCTTTCCACGTTTGCCCTGCTCTCTGGGGATCTCAAGGATATGATCCATTGGCATACAAGGATTATGCCTTTTACACTGAGGACTTAAAAAAAGCTTCGTCATTGTGCTAACAGAGGTCTTGGAACAACATCCCACATTAGCAGTGCTTGACTTAACTGACAACCTATGGCTGGAAGAGATCCATTAATCTTCTGTGTCACAATCCCTTCAGGCACCCCTGGCCTTGCTCAAACTTTGCTATGTGCAGCTCAGCTCTTAGGATGAACGCTTTGGTGCAGGAGGACCTTTGAGGGTCTTCTCATGAAAAAACAACACCTCTGTGCCCTGCAAGAGTTGGGGAATCCAGCATCTCCTTCATTAATTGGTTTGGGGTTTTTTGATCAGATGTTAAGGAGGTGCAGGTGTTTAAATAAACAGTCCCTGAATCTGTACAGTTCAACGGTTGGACTTGATGATCCTTTAAGGTCTCTTCCAACCCAAACCACTCTATGATTGTATAAATCTCCCCTCGGTTATCTGCAGGTGCAGGGTTAGGGTGGAGGATACTCTGCCGCCTGCACACCCCTCTGCAGCCTGTGGAAGGGTGATCAGCAGCCTCTGCTGGGTCTCACACCTCTGCTTCCTCAGTGCTCAGCGTCAGGGGTCGTGATGCTGTGTTTGTGACTTTATTCTGCATCACAGCTCCTCACTATGATAGGGACAATCTGCTTTGAGCAGAAACTGGGGCCTTTTTCTTCCCAATAAATTCCAAATGCATTTAAATTTTGTGGGTTATAAGGAGAAGGCAGAGTAAGGGGGAAGAAGAGGCAGAGATTTTTTTTAAAGAAAGCAAATTTACATTGCTGAAAGAGTGGCATAAAATGAACTTAACAGGCCAAGGGGAAAAGAGAAGACAACCACTTTCTTGGTCAGTTAACATCGACCTTACTCCATAGACTTGAGAGCATGCTGCCTTAGACTGCTGGGGGATCCGTCCCCTGCTAATGTTCTCAGATCCTTTATCCAGAGCTAATTGCTGTGTTTCTCAACTCACCAGTTGCATGGCACACAGGAATGTGTACAGGAAGAGGTAATATGCATGTGGTTAGAAGAGGTACTGGAGGACATGCCTTGCATTTACATTCACGTGAAGTTGTGGGCAACGAGACTGTTAATTCTTAAGACCAAAATTTATGTATATGTATAAATATATAATTATACCTATTTGTGATGAGACATATATATATAGGTGATGAGCATTCACAGAAGCACACACGGGCTACATCAGTATAACGTGCATATGAAATGCTTGCACGCACAGCTACAAACTACATCTCTTGGTTTTGTCTATGAACAAAGCACTTTTTCCCAGGTGAATTGAAAACTCGCCTGTCTGTCTGTCTGAGGCAGGGAAGCAGGGACTGCAGGAGGGTGTTTCTGGAAGTCAAAGCCTGGAAGTGGGGTTTTTCTGCACTGTTGTGCTGGGCCTTTCTCTTGCTCGGGTTGATGCTGACATCTGGAGGCTATGCCGTGGCAGTGTGTGCACAGTTATTTCTACATGGCATTTCGCTCATCTTCAGGGAATCATAGAACATTTGGAGTTGGAAGGGACCTTCAAAGGTCGTCTAGTTCAACTGCTCTGCATTGAGCAGGGACATCTGCAACTAGAGCAGGTTGCTCAGAGCATTGTCCATCCTCACCTGGAATGTTTCCAGGGATGGGGCTTCTACCATCTTCTCTGGGCAACCTGGGACAGTGTCTCATCACCCTCATTGTAAAAAAGAATCTTTCCTATATCCAGTCTAAATCAACCCTCATTTATGGTTGCATTTTTTAAGGAAAAACTTTTGTCTATCTTGCTACACTGGGATGATTTGACCCTGGGACATGCCCAGTTATTTGGATACATTTGCTAAAATCCTGCTGCTGATTTGGGTTGCACTTAGGACGTTTGCTTTCATTGCCTCTGTTAGTGACATCAGCTTGTGATATGGTTAGCAGACATGAGCCCAAATTGGAATAAGGCACGTCTGGATACAAGAGAAGACATGATCTGACCAGGTTTAAAAGTCAAAGAAAACTGAATTAGGGTTTCAAATGATGGGAAATGGACTTATTATGTCATTTGATGGACATCTGGGGCACTGCTGATGTTCATAAAGGGTATTCACCTACACTGCAGGCTGACCCCAAAGAAAGAGCTGCTATCCATAACCCCATAAGAAAGAGTGCTCTGTCTGTCCTTCTCTGTGCTACCTGTCCTCGCCATGCTGCCACCTCATATGATGGATGGCCCTGGTGGTGGGGTCACAGTGCTTCTGTAACTCACTGCTCTGCTTTTTGGCATCTGTGAGGTAAATGAGGGCTTTGGGGTATTTAGCATGAGGTTGCTGTTTTCCACCCATGAACCATATTAACTGAGAAATCTGTGTGCCAAAACAAGGCTCTTTATATGGAAATTTTCAGTTGTGTTTCTAACTTCCCAGAAGTGTAGCTGAAAGGCACCCTGGCCACTACACCCAAGCCCTACCCACTTTGGTATGGTTTAGTAGTGTTTATTGCTACAAATACCAGTATGCAAATTGTCGTGCACCCGAAATCGTGCTTCTCCCTTAACATTTGCATCCTGAGAGGACGTTTTCCATCTTTGCTGTTTGTTTTGCCAAGTCAGGCTGATCCCCCACAGAGGGTTGTGGGATGATGACTGGGAAGTGTCATTACCAAACCCCAGCCCTATAAACGAGCCATGTTTGAGCAAAGAGCCTGGGCATCTTGTATTCAGGCTTTGGCTCAGAGATCTACTGCAAGCAAGGAACAGACTTTTACAACCACTGCTGGAAATTCCTCTTTTTGGTTTCTGCCTGGAAATCTTTGGTTATTTGACATCACCAAATTGTGCTACTGCTGCTGTTATTACATTAAACTTTCAAGCACTTTGTAGACCTTATTGCTAGACCACGATTCTCCAGGAGCTGCCCAAACATTTCTGTAGTGAGCTCTGCTGCATCCATTCTTCATCCCATCACTAACTTGAGGGCTGTAAGAAAGAAAGAAATAAGGAAGGAGAGGAATAAAGGAAAAAAACAATCTATTAAGAAACCATTTATGCATTGGAATTTCTTACTGTCTATTAGGAAACTGGCCAAAGTTCAGAAGAGATGAGCATTTAATCTCTAATTGATTTCTATCTACTTTTGGGCAACATACATGCCCTGACCCCAGCATTTCTGTTACAACAGACTTGCACGGTAGAGATGCTGAATAGCTCCTGCATGTTTTGTGCAGCATTAGACTGCTTGAATAGACAGAACTTATGTCTAGCAATTAGAAAGTACCTATATTGGGCTTCTTCCACCTTTCTCGTACCAAGTCAGCATGTATTACATTTTGAGATGAATGCCTGGACTTTTGAAGTTGAGAATAGACGGATCTCTGCTTGGGTTTTATCCTTGGTTTCTAGTCAATGTCTAAAGTCATTTTAAGTTTAAGCCTTGTTTTTAAAGCACTTGGTGAGTCACTTAGATGAACAGAACTGTGAATTCTGGGGGATTTTCAGCAAAAATTCTAACTTACATTCTTTTCTGGTCTTGATGCATGATTTTCTCCATGCCTTGCTATGTCAAACAATCATCTTTTACTTTGAAAACCTGGATTCATCTCAAGCCACATTTGTTCTTTGAGAATATCAGCATCTTTCTGACTAATCCCTCTGAAGGAAGCCATTAACTTAAACTGTAAGTTGCACCTCCCTTCATTTTTCAATGATGCATGCTTGTTATTATTATTGTTCTGCTTATCAGCATATCTCTCTCTGGGGATGTATTATTTCATTCTTCGGCAACTCACCACAAAAGTACAGCTATGGTTTCCAACCACATATGTGAGAATAATTGAAAGATAAATTTGGAAAGTCTTTATTCAAGAGACATGTCTCCTAAATCATATTGAACCGGTAATTAAATGGATTCAGTAACTGCCCTAACTTTAACTGAGCAAAATGAGCCTTTCCAAACCTCTGGTAGATAACTACTCTAATCAAGTCCAGAAACCTTCATGATAGAAAACGCTGAATTTTCTAAGCAGATTTGGAGCTTTTTGAGTTTGAGTTCATGTCCTGAGGTGGAGGTGAGGCCAGTTGTGGGGATGCAAGAACATGGAAAAGGTTCTCTGGAGGGCAGCATTTTTGCTTCTCCTCAACATTTTAGCCCCAGAATAGCTAAATATTGATTTTGCTAGCATGGAACCAGAGATGTTGCCCCAGTCTGGTCCTCAGCTGCATGTGCCAGGGATCCCAGGGATCCCCTTTCCTTACAGTGTGAGAGCTGGAAATCTCTAAGACCAATTTGAATCCTGCTGGAATGGTATAAAAGGACTTGGCTGACACCAAAATCTGATTTTTTTTTTTTTATTGGGTGCAATCGTGGGGAATGGAGAACAGACCTTACAAGAGTGATTAGTTACATTTGTTAAACCAGTTCTGATCTGGATCCAGTGCCTTTGGTCACGAATAAGGCAAGAGAGCACACGTCCAAGAGTGACAGAGTGGAAAATAGCATGTGTGTGGCCCACATTTAGTAATTTCTGTAAAGAAATTATCCCACTGGCTATATGATGTTACATTAACCTAGCTGTTCCACTGCTTTGCATAGTCTCTCTCTGCTTCCAGAAAAAAAACCCTAATGTCTCCAAATGAACTGGCTATCAATTGAAGGAGACCTCAAAAGATCCCTAAACAAGCCCATATTCTAATTAAAGACAGATCAAGGTGCAGTTTCTCCTATTCTCTCTGGAGGCAATTGAATTTCTGAGGGGCTTCTTTCTGAGGGAAAAATAATTCCTCATGGCATTTCCTTGGTTTCAAGTGCAGAAATGCGCACTGTTTGCTAGCTGGCAGCAAAGACGTGGGTGATGTATGAGGAGGAGCCCAGACTGAATGCCGGAACATGCTTCTGACATTTAATCCAATATATTTCTTGATCATACTCCTGGAGTTTTTCAGCAACTGGTTTAATGTATGGGAAAATATTTGGCTTGCCTTGGAAATGTTTCCCATTTGAAAACAAGCCGCAGTGGGAGAGCTGGCAGTTGCACAGGAGGCTGCCCCATGAAAATTGGCTTTCCCTGAGAGGCGCAGTGGGGCTGGGTCAGGGCGAGGGCTTTTGAGCAGCTCCTGGGAAAGGCTCCAGGCTGCGCAGCTCTGCCGAAGGAGAACCCCTCCACCAGGTCTCTGGAGGGTTGCTGCAGCCTCGACGCTTGGCAGAACAGGGATTTCAGATTGGATTTTAGTCTTGCTTTCTGTCCCTTGGGAAAGGGGAGCATGCAGAAGAGCCGGAGCCTGGCTTACATTCATGAGTTAAAAAGTCCTGGGGCCACTTTAAATATCCAGCTGCGGAGGAGAAGCTCTGTTCTAACTTTGCTCTCAATTTAAGATTATTTTTCTTAACCTCAGCAACTAGTTGAGTCTAATTTATTAGTAAGCAATACCAGGACACGTGGTTGAGAGAGCAGCAGACCAGGTGTTTGACAAATGTCTCATGCATGAGCTCAGGTGATACACTTAATTTTCTCTGGGGCCCTTCTATCTGCATGGAAAGCACCAGCTCCCCCTTTCAGGGGTGATGCAAGGACAAGATCTGCCTTGGTTGTGCAGTGCTCAGAGGATGATAATGCTGGAAGACGCTGCTCGCTCCAGCCCTGAAGAGATTTGTTGCTGTGCCTAAGCCTTTCTGGAGACAGCTTTATTGTTCAGCCTGAGCATGAGGAACAATATCGCTTCCAAAAAAGTTTTTCTCCCACCCTGGCTTGCAGCTTCCTGGGCTTTTCCCTTGCCTTTCCCATCAAAGAGGACCACACACCCTTTGGTGCTGGTTCTTTCTTCCACATACCTGCAGCTTTTATCTCTACCCCTTCTGCCTCATGAGGCACTGCCTGCCCTCGAGGCTGCTGCAGAGCAGGCTGGCTCATCCGGGACCCAAAGCCTGCACCCAAACCTGCCATTTTGGAGATCCTTTCTGGACTGATCCCTTTCCCTATGGGACAGATGATGGGAATGTGTGCCTCAGTCCTGCAGCAGGCATTCTGCAGGGGAAGCTGGTGCAGAGACACGTGCTAGGAGCATACCCCATCATCAGCTCCTTGTGTGTTGCCAGTGAGGATCCTTTCCATAACGGTTTGCTGTCAGAAGGCTGTCGCATCCCCAGCTGACTTCCACAAAGCTATTTCAGTGTGGGTACAAGGCAGGATCCTTGGCTTGACCAGTTTAGGGTGCTGATCCCCATCTCTTTCTTGAGAACAAGGCACATTTTAGCTCTTAGTGAGCTCGTATGAACTGCATAAAAATACAGCATGTCTTCCTCTGGATCATACTGGCAAAACTGCTGCCCTGGGACTGGCACTGGCCAGGGCTGTACCAGCTACATCAGCTGAACTGCACAATGAGAAGTAGAGAAAAACTGCCTGAACTTGGCAGAAATGTGAAGGGACGGGGTCTGCTGCATGCAGCCACCAGAGGGCATGAGAAGCAAAGCTGAGACCCATCTTCAAAAGGCCTCACTGAAGGGATTAGGATTTATGAATGGCTAAACCTTCTTGCTTAGGATAGTTATCTGAATTGCTCCTGAGAGCTTCTATGCTTTTTATGCTTGTGGGTGTGTTTTCTCTGTTTGCAGGTCAGCATCTACAGCTGAAGGGATGTCTCAATTCTCAAATGGTGCCTGAAGGAGGACAGCCCCATGATGGCTATTCCTGGCTCATGTTTCCTGCATCCCCTGGCCCTGGGTGAGTCAGTTATTCTAGAGGGGCACTTCCTTAGCCATAGAGTATGGCAAGTGGGGATGAGTTAAAAGTGGAGTTTCCTGCACCCTATGACAGGAGCTGCACAGGGCAGACTGACTTTTGGAAATGGGAAGTGCTTGGTTTTTGTGACTCATTGTTAAACATCCACCAGTGTGAAGGGCAGAGAATTTGTCCTATTCTGTTCAAAGAGACACTTCCTTGCTCTGTGCTTGCTGTTTACAGTCAGAGTCCATGGGCCAACTCACTTACCCTGACTGAAATATCTGAACAGCATCTTCAGTAGCTTTATGTTTCAATGGGACATTACCAGCTTGTTTCAGGGTCAGGTTGTGTTATTTTTTATGAGAAGGGGCAAGCAGGACAGTGGGATCAAACTGAAGAAAACCCTTTGGAGGTGTGTTGACTTCAAGATGTTCCTCGGAAGCTCTTCTTTCTCCCTAGCAACACAGTTGGCTAATAAATATGTGTTGTGCTGGCTCAGAGGCCATGATTGCCACCTTGGGGCTTGGGGGCATCAAAGAGCAGGAGGTGACCTGGAAGGAACTATGAAAGGCTGTGCAAAATGGCTATCACATCCTAAGACAGGACCACCCCTCCCTAAACCAGCCCCGACAGTACCTTTATTAGGTTGGGGATGGGGTTAATGGTCTTTCAAGGAAGGGCTGGGAAAAGACTGAAGAGAAAAAATGATTCCTGGAAAATAACAATGTTGAGTCAGTGCCTGGAGAGGGGTGAACACAGAGAGGTGGAGAAATCCCTGCCTGTGAGCATCCAGCTGCTTTCTCTGCCTGGCTTTGACGTTGTCTTGTGATAGCAACAGGGCCATGGCTTGCACAAGGACCACTGTGTCCTATGATACCCCTGCCACCTTGCCCCAATTTCAGTGAGTTCTTGTTCCTTCTGTCTCAGAAAGGTTTACTGCAAGTGAGACAAATTAGGTGAGAAGTCAGCCTTGAAGGCAATAATGGAAAATAATTTGAGGAGAGAAAAGAGTACTTATTTGGTCAGGTCTACATGCCAAGTCTCAAATCAGCAGAGCTGTATTGGCAAGAAGTGTCTTTTGTTTGACTGATGTAATTACGAATTCAAGTTCAAGGCTGATTGCGTCTTTATGGCCTAAAATTGCTTTATAGTCATACTTCATCCTCCTTTTCATATAGTAATAGCTCTGGCAAGTCTTGTAGTCTTGCTGTAACTAACACCCAGAGGGTAAGCTAAGAGCAATTATTCACTGGCTGACAAAATAGCAACTTGAGGCTATCGTGAAAACCTGTTAAGTGACACATTCAGCACCATCAAAGGGAGACACTTCATGTACTGATCCCATGGACTGCTTTGGGTGCGTCCTGTGGGTGCTCACCTGAGTTCAGCATTTGGGCAAGCTCATGGACTTTGAAGTAGAGAGACCTCACCTCTTGTTTGGGTAGCCTTTAAGCCCCCAACTACTGGAAGGAGGATTGCACCCGAGCGCAGGAGCATGGCAAATCTGCCTCAATATTACACTATTTGGAGGCACATACTAGTAGGCATAGTCAGAGACAGGATATTGGACTAGACTGACACCATGGGACTTTTCACTTCTATGACTGTGCCTATCATAGCTGCGTTGCCAGCATTCTTGACACACACAAGGCACCTGATGTGTAGATTGAGCCTCTAAAAGCCAGGGTCTTCACCCAGGGATGGCCTGCATGCCAGGTGGTACAGCTGAAACACCATGCCCAGACCTGACATCCTTTTTTGGCTTGGTTGAAGGTAAAGGCTGCACTAGCTGACAACACTTGCAGTTGGAAAGCGAACTTAGCACGGCACAATAGAACTGGTTTTAAATGACTTTATAGCTCCTATAGAATACAAACACAGCAGCAAGGCCCTGATGCAGTGAGGACTCCTCCATTCAAAGCAGTCTATGTTCTTATAAAATGCTTACAAAATACAATTATTGCAAAATTTGAATTACAGACATGGGGTTATATGTTCTTTATAAACACCCTCAGAAAGGTTTTTCAAAGCCACAGGGTTAAAAGGTGAAATTGCCTTTATTTATCTTAGTATAAAACAGGAAGAGGTAGAATTAATAATTTATAACATGCTAACCTTTTTATAACCCTGTGCATTAGATTCTTCTAGTGTCTCTGAACTGAGCCCGGGTTCTGTCCTTTAAACAAGTCTTCCAGGTCGTAATAGCTTATCCAATGTGATTGCTCAAATCAGGCATCTAGTAAGTTATATACCCTTATATCCTCTTCCAAAGCTGCTATGCAATGCCTCAGAAAAACTTGTGCATGTCAGTTCCTGGAAGAGAAATGATTTCTTGCAAGCAGCACAATCCAGATAGAACCAGCAAGCTCTCCCATGCCCCTCCTCTGCATTTTTGTGGAAAAACCTCAAAATAGCCTTGCAAAACAAGTGCGCTTCTCAGGTTGTTAGCACAACCTAGCTGCAAATTGAGGAGCAAATTTCTTACCATTAATGTTCAGCTTTGTACAACTGTGAGTCTTCAGTTCTGTAAAATCACATCTCAGCAAAAAGTAGATTATTTTTCCATGGGATTTCTTTAGTATAATTCACTAGCAGCTCTACAACGAAAAACTCAAGTCTCATATGTTACGATGTTTTTGTTGTAAGAAAAAGCATTTTTTTCATTTTTTGTGCGTTCAGAATCTGCCTCTAATGACTCCGTTTTCTGTGCATCCCCTCCAGCATGTGGTGGTAGTAGTTCTTCTTCTGGAATAAACTGGGTAGGCCAACATCTTCTTTGTTGGCTTGCTTCATTGTCCTTACTCACCTTTCCAATTTGTTGGAGATCCTTGACAATAATTTTTTCAGTATCTTCTAGCACTGTTGTCAATAAATTAAATAGGAGAGCAATCCAGGCAAGACCAAAAAGAATCCAAATGGCCACAAGTGTTCGGTAGTAGGAGAAGTAATTCCTTCCAGGCTGTTTACCTGCAGATAAGGGGAGAGAAAGAAGAAGACAATTAACAAACTAAAATTCCTTTGGTTTTGTAAAGTGGGTCTGTCTATGTATTTTATGTAGTGTACTTTAAGGTGACTTTTTCATTATCATAGAATCATAGAATCATAGAATCATAGAATCATAGAATCATAGAATCATAGAATCATAGAATCATAGAATGGCTAGGGGTGAATGGGACTTCCAAAAGTCATCTAGTCCAGCCCCTCTGCAGTGAGCAGAGATGCCCTCAACTAGACCAGGCTGCTCAGAGCCTTGTCCAACCTCACCTTGAATATCTCCAGGGATAAGGCTTCAACCACCTTCCTGGGTAACCTATTCCACTGTTCTACCACCCTCAATGTAAAGAACTTCTTTCTGATATCCAACCTAAATCTACGCTTCTCTAATTTAAACCCATTATCCCTCGTCCTTTCACTACAGGCCCTCATAAACAGCTCCTCTCCAGCCTTCCTGTAGGCCTCCTTCAGGTACTGGAAGGTCACTATAAGGTCTCCCCAGAGCCTTCTCTTCTCTAGGCTGAACAACCCCAGCTCCCTCAGCCTGGCCTTGTAGGAGAGGTGTTCCAGCCCTCTGATCATCTTTGTGGCCCTTCTCTGGACCTGCTCCATCAGGTCCATGTCTTTCCTGTGTTGAGGGCTCCAGAGATATCTGATCATCATATATATGAGCATCTTCAGATATCTATCTGTTGGTGAGGTGTGTGGCAAGGACACAGAGGGGAGGGGACTATTTTCATCTCCACTGAGACAACAGTTCTCCTGTGGAGCACATGGTCCAGGAGTAGCAGGTGGAGACACATACAGGCTTTGCATTCCTTAATGTGCCTGTATAAGAGCTGTGCTTTATTATGCTTGTATAGCTTTCCAAAGGAACAGTAAAAAGTCCTGTTTTAACTTCTATCTTTGCCCTTTCTTGCTTTGGGTAGGTCAGTCATTTTCAGTCAGAATCAATAAAAGGACATAGAGACCAATACTCAGCTAAATGTCTAGTGATGATGTTCATGTTGCGGGACTGTCACCATCATGTTTCAGCAGTTCACAACTGTACCTGGGTCTACTGCAATTGGGAGCCTCCTTTTTTCAGACACGTTTCTTTATCCTGACCCTTGGTTGCTTGTGGCTCAGATCCTTTGACCAGCTGTGTTTGTGTAATGCATCCTGTCTATCAACAGCATCAGGTTATTAACTCAATGTGATTCACTGGTTGTCCTCCTCCTTCCCCGCTTGTAGCACAGAAACAGGAAATTAAAAGCATTAATTTGTTGTTCTCTATTATTGTTCAAGACTTACAATATGCCTATAACTATTTCTGATAATTTCTATGCCAAAAATTCCCAGGCTATCTCACTTCCACTCACATGCTGTTAATAATTTTGTTCTTCTACTATTCTTTTTGAATTGGGATCATCACCACACTAGCTGAATGCAAAATGTTTATTCATATAATACTCCAAGTGTTATTTTCAATTCCTTTCTTCAAATCTCCCAGCAAACCATATGCCTTTTGAATCACCACTGTGAAGTATGCAGAGGTTTTTTTCACAGGTGGCCAAGTACTTACAATTAATTGAGAACCTAGCAAGTGTATGAATAATTCCTTGTGTTTATTAAAAGCTGAATTACTTATATTTGCTAATGCATTTTTCATTTGCCATATGTGTCCTTTCCTTCTTTCTTTTTTTTTTTTTTTGTTTTGATTTAGGGTCTCTGAAGATCTTATCACTTCCACAGTCTGGAAGGGACCACTTTCAAATATTACAATCCAAGTAATGTTATTACCTGTGAGTGTTGACGTCTCAAGGTTCAACCTGTTTCCAAGTCATTAATAATCATAATAAACAGTGATTATCCTAGATGTTGCCGCTCTTAAATGCAGCATGTTACTAGAGCACGAGTCTATAAAACTGTCAGGCTCTTGTCTATCACAGTCACTAAATTTTACTGTAAACTCTTAATGTCGAACATTTCTGTTAGAGGTTCACTCATCCATCTCACACACCTTTAAATAATCAGGGAATATCAATAACTTTGACCACAAGGAGCAATTAGTATGTCTTGCAATAAAGCTTGAAATCTGGTAAAGAGATCACCTGAGCTGCAGATGGTGGATTATAGCAAAGAGCAGATGCTTTTGCTCAGAAGATGGGGAGATTATCTGGGAGTTTTTCTAGTGGACGGTAGTGAAGAGATACTGAAAGGCAGCATACACAAGAGTTGCGGCCACTCCCATGTGTTCTCTTCAGAACAGAATTTCAGCTGCCTGTAGCTAGCTGCGGTGTTTAATTTTACTAAATTAAAGGCACTTTTTATGGACCCAGACTTGATTCCTTGGTTTCTTTTATGAACATTCTTTCCTAGTATCACAGAATAACTAAGTTTGGAAGTGACTTCTGATGGTTGCATCAACCAACCCCTTGCTCAAAGCAGGCCTAACTTCACAGTTGGAGCAGGTTGCTCATGGTCATATCCTTTCAAGTTCTGAACATCTCCAAGGATGGAAATCCACAACATCTGTTGACAAGCTCTTTCAGTGTTTCATCACCCTCATTCTGATCCCTACGCAGCTTCCTCAACCTACAACTTACTACTTTAGGTGGGAAGTGATCTTCTCAGTTTTTACTTCTAAGACAGAAAAGAATGTAAAATATCCTGACAACTGAAAGCAGCTCTGTAAGAGAAAGTATCTCAGAATTCTCTAAACTATTATCTCAAAAACCTTCCTCTATTACTATTAACTTCTGTTTCTCAGATGCAGTGAGAGAACTAGATCCAGACAGGTTTCAGCTATGTCACCTGGAAACAACAGAATCCACTCACATCTCCACACCATTGACTATTTGAAATCAGAAAGGTGTGATGGGAAAGGCAATACAAAAACTATCCCTAGTTTTTAGATAAGGACTGGTGCTCCTACACATCACCTCTGCTTTTGTAGGCTCTCCTGTTCCTTCTACCATACAGATAATTGTTATCACAGTCCTAGATGTGGCCTTCTTAAGTGATAGCTCTTCAGCTGTCACAGAAACATCATGGTGTCAAGTTTAGCCCTTGACATACCTGTTCTAGAGGAGGGTAATATATATAATTTTAGAAAATGTATTTATGTTATATCCTCAAAAGTCACCTACCTTGACCTTTCAAGGAGATGGTGCTTTTAGGAGTATTGGGAGGAAAGGCAGAAGTGCTTCTCTGAAGGAACACTTCAACTACTTAGCATCCCAAGCACCTGAATAAGTAACTCAAACACTGTACAAGCTTCTCCACATTGAAACATGTGTGGGTTATCTGCAATTCCTTCCTCCAACCCAGCCCCCTGCCTGATGGACTCAAGTACTCTCAAGGCTAGCTCAGTATCTGAGCACCAATCTTGGCTCAGAGCAACCTACAGCCTACTCAAGGCAGAATAAATGGATGGAGGGACTGTCTGTGCATCTGAGACCAGTTATTGTCTTTATGTAGGAAAACTTTCTTGTCTAGGTGAGATTCCTACCAGGGTGGATGAACTGAATAGGAAAAAACACAACATTATTGTCTTCTTTGTTTAGTTCTTTTGTTTGTTTGGGGTTTGGTGCTTTTTATTGTGTTGGTCTTGGTTTGGGGTTTTTTTGAGCAGCCATTACATTAACTATCAGAGACCCTTTTGTTTTTATTTATTTTTTCCTAACCAAGAATAGTCCACATGTAAACAACACATATAGTTCATCTTTTGTCACACAGGTAATTATATCATTGTCACCAGTATCATCTCATACTTAGATGTGATCAAAACACCAATGAAAAGTGGCAGGCTGAAGTGGAACACAAATTACCATTGGCAAAAAGAAGGTAAGAGCAGAGTGATGGTTATTCTTGCTTTTTTTATCTGTCAGCTGGTCCTGTGATATATTTGAGCATGCAGTCAACAGCCCTACAAAACCCCAGGTAACATGGAGCACTATATCTACTTCTGTCAGCAAGCCAGGATGCTGTATATGGAGCAAACCTCTGAGCTCCATACATTCTTTCCATAACATATAGAAGAAAGCTAAATATATTGATATAATCAAAATGCTTGAGAAGTTATGGTTAAGTCATATTAAAAAAAACCCACTCTGTACATGTGAAAGGAAGATAATCTTCGATACCTCTGTGCATTTGGTGCCCAAGATCCCTGTGAACAGGGTGGGTCCTGACCATGAAAGCCCCGGTGGGATCCTTACACTGCGATGGAACTCCTCACCTATTGCTGCCTAAAACCTACCTCTGACCTCTTCAGTCTCACAGCAGCACAGGTATTTAAAGCAAGACAAATGAAAATGTCTTCAGAAAAAAATGTTCTTCTGCCCTTGTTCCTCCCTGCGGGGGGGAAGGATTACAGTACAAACAGGACATAACAGATGTTTATCATCATACATAAGTGCTCAGGTTCTCTTAATATAGCATCAGAAAAACATACAGTTTAAAACATAAAATATCCTTCTCTCCCCCCTACCTGCTTCTGTGGTATTATTGCCCCTCTCTTTTTCCTCCCTTGTCTCCCCCGCATCTCCCCTGGCAAAGTGAAGTTCTGCTCACCACTAGCATAAGCACTGTCAGTCTGCTCTCACATTTCTCCTTCAGCCCTCTGCTCCATCTACAGAGGGGACATTTGTAGGCAAGTTGGTAGAAGTGACATGAAATGGTGCTACCCTGCCATGGCATTACTTAAAGTGCCTTTGTTCAGTTGACTCAAAAGGAAGCATTTGTTTGGGGTTACCTAGATACAATCAGGTAAGGTCTAGCTTTAATATTTCTTTAGCTGTACCACTTCAACGATCACTTGCATTGCGTGAAACACTTACAGGTCTGTATTTCTAAGCACAACACTCCACAGGGCTGCCAGGAGGATTTTTCAGGGAGAAGGAGGAGTTGTTTCTCATGTAACTATTGCTTTGCACCTTTTGCCCCCCTAAGTAAAAGGAAATTATTTCAGCCATCCCAGGAATGATGCTGCTGCCATCTCCTGAGAAAAGTAAGGCTGAGCATGTTTAATGGAGTTACAGAAGCTGCTGCAGCTACCAGAACATCTGTGTCCTAACAAAATGGAGTCTTTTGGCTGGACTAGACTAGTCTGTAAATGAGTTATATCTAAGATTACTGTTATCAAACTAAAAATACAGGATCCAAAAACATATGTCTAGTAGTTGGCTGGAAATCTCATTTGCAGACATAACATTAGATCACAGTATATGAGATGATTAATCTCCTCTGCTTCCCAAAGGCACACAGGAAATCACTGCTTTACTGAGCCATGGAGGCCTCCAAGCCCAGCTAATTGGGAGAACTGAAATTCGGAATTCAGAGACATAAATGCTGCTGGGACGCTAAGCTGAAAAGCTTACCTTTGTCACATTTAACCGTAAGAAGAGAGATTTTGAGGAAAACTGTCACAAACTACCGTAACTGGAAAGACTATCAAGGGGTAATATGAAGTTTACTTAAATACTCTGAAGTCAATATGGAAAATAGAATTCAGGCTCCTTCATCACTTAGGTAACATCACCAGCCTTGTGAAATCCACTTTTCTAAAGTCCCCAAATCCAATGATTCCTTTTTCCTCTTTCTCTGTATGTGAACATATGATTGCATATGTTCTCACAGATGTCAAAATATTTTGTGTTTTCTAGGAACAATTACGTGTCTATAAAAGGCTTTCCCAACAGCTTCTTTTTCAGTTATTGAAAGTAGTATCTTACTTATATCAGTTCAAAAGTTGTTCTGAAGCCCATGTATTATATACTTCCCTCTCCTAAATAAGGGATGATAGGAATGTCAATCAGTTCTAGGGCTTTCTTCATAAGCAGCACCTTGAGACATAGGTCTACGCATGAAGCTGTGTTATACTGTCATCTGCACCCTGCTGCTGTTAATGAGATCACTTTCCCATTTATTCCTTAACAATAGTGCTCATCCTGACCTTTGTAAAGTACTTTGAGGTGATGTTTCAAAAGCACTAAACAAGAACTAAATAATATTATCTGATTATTGTAACTCCAGTGATAGCTAAGGAAAAATGTTTTCTGTGTTTGCCCAGAGCTAAAGACTACTTAACACATATCACTACAGTAACATGACTATTTCTATATTTTATTTTCTTCCAAATTGCCAGTGAGACTTTGGTTCAGTTTCAAGAGAAGATGTTTTTTCTTGTACTTTCTAAAACTGAATTGAAATTCCACCTTTTTTTTTCCTACAGTAAAAATTCACCTTTCTTGGTCACAGAAGCAGCATTGCAGATATCCTTCTTGTCCTCTGGCAAACAGTGAAGAAAATAAATTCCCTTTGAAAAGACAGTCTGAGGGCTAAATAGTTTTGGAGCCTCTGCTCCCACTTCCCTGTATGCTAACTTACTGTGTGTCACCCACCTTACATCCCACAGAGTCTTCCTCTAGGCTACAAAATAAGAGCTACTTAGTTTTGGCAGAATACTAGAAAAATTGAAAGGTTGTTTTTAACTCAATATTTCTTGGTTGACAGAGAGCGTAGTACACAGAAGTAGACAGGAGCACTGAGCAGCCACAACCTTGCAAGTCATTCAGCTTTTTCACTGCAAACATATTGCCATGGGAAAGGTACGAAGATTTTTCCCAGAGCCTGTTGTCCTCCTCTACTGCTGCAACGGGTCTTACCAAAGTGCTGGCAGAACAGCCAACGCTCAGGCAGCGACTGGGAGGGGATGTCACTGGCTGGATCACTATCGCCACATACTGCTCAGCTGTGACAGCATACGCTCAGTGTTCAGAGCCAGAAAGGGACACAATGCTGTCCTTGCACACTCTGAGCAGCAAGTAGCCTTCTGGGGAGTGAGGGGATGGACAAGTGAAATGTGCCAGGGAGAGGAGCCAAACTGAATGTCAATGGGAACAGCAGAGAGAAGAGGAACACGTACATAAAAGCAAAAGAGGAAGGAGAGACAGAGAGAAGGCAAAAAGCAAAGGGAGAGAAAAAACCTATGATGGTGTCAGCAGCTATTTTCTTGTCTTAAACAGCATCCAAGAGAAAAAATAAGGCTGAAACCCAAGTGCTTGGAGTTGTCTGAGCACATGTCTTCCTTGCTTTGGGAATGGCAGTTCCCAGAGCGAGCTGCAATGTCTGCCTTAGTAAAGCAAATCTGACACCACTATGCTGCTCACATTGCCACTGCAGCCTAAACAAGGAACATGTGCTAACATCAAAAATCTGGTTTCACACAGAAATGACCTTTACAGGAAATTCCTCTGTGTGAGTGCCTGTTTGTATTTGGACCAATTTCTGTAAAAGCTTGTCTAAAAAATTCCACTAGAAAGAAATGCTCCATGCTTTAGTTCCAGAAAGTGTAAGTGGTTTTGCTCATATTGCCTGGAACAGATCAGAGCAACTATCTGCTTTGTCCCCTGCCCATTCCTCACATCCTAACAGTTTTTAGACCACCTTCAGCTTTAGGAGGTGTTGTTCCATGGGGCTTGAGGGTAGTGCAAGGTATTTTCTCAGCATCAGAGAGATGTCAGGAAACCCTACCCGTACTGACTGCAGTAGGAACATTCAGGGCTGCCCAGGGAGCTAAGAGCTGAATCTCTGTAATGAGCACCCTTGGCTCTGCAGCAAGAAGCTTCATGCTGTGGCTCCTGAACAAAACTTCACCAGAGCTGTGGACCTTTGCAATTCTGGTTCTGAAGCAGCTGCCTAGTGAGCTGGCAGGAAAAAAGGCCAGAAACATCCTCTCTTTGTGGTACATCCAAAGTTTATTTACTCTGGTATTCTTTGGTGTATCATTCTGGCTTAAAAGGACAACCTTGTTATCTGGAAACTTCCTGACCAGCTGTGGTTTGATATTCAGCAGGTCTACTAACAATACTGACAGGAGAGAATCATCAACAAGGGGATTCTTTTTTTGTGAAAGTCAGTAAGTAAAGGAACCAGAAACCCCTTTTTCTCTTTATCTTCCTCCCCCAGATGAAGGACAAAAACAGGACTCAGCATTCTTGAGCAAGTATGGAGGTTTCTATGCATATACATGTAATTTCAGCTTATCATAGTGTGTCCTCAATCATTAGGCAGAAAGTTTCAATATCACATGGCCTTTAAAGCATAAATATTTGTTTTAAGGTTCATATTGAGTTTCCTATGTTTTGTATTTTGATTAGTGCATAGTACAAAAACCCCACAAATATCTTGACACCTGGAAAGATAATGTAATGCTTAATTATAAAAATTACCTGTTTGATTCTGGCATACAGCAAGGGATGGTATCAGATAAATGATACTGATCCTTTTCCAGTATGAAAAATTTCTTGCAGCATGCCCTATAATATATGCTATAGGGTATCATCCTGTATGTGAAGTAACCACTTTGCTGACCTGCAGCTACAAATAGGCACTTGGGATTTATTGCTAGCAGCTGCTCCACACCAGAAAAGGAGGAGGCCTCCCTCCTTACTGATTAGCCACTTTGTCTGAGGGTTTTATCCAACTTCAGAGAACATTACAACAGGGAATATGGTATCCTACTGAATGTCTTTGCTTGCAATTAAATCATAATTCTTGAGTGTAATATTCTGCACAGTCACTGCAACCAAAGTTCAGCTGAATCTTGCAGTAGTTGGTTGACCATCTTATCTTCTAAAGACAGTGGTTTATGGAAGAATGAATTGCAGGCCCCGAAGTCTAAATTGTGAAAACACTTCACATGCTTAACACTATATTCAGGACAGAAACTAAAGAACATCACTTACTTGAACACATAGTAAGACTAAACATGTTCTTTAACATCAGAGACCCTTAAGCTAGAGATGAAATTTACTGTGTGTGGATATATTCTGTTAAATAGGCTAGTAGTCTGAAACAAGGTATTAACCAGCTCTCAAACAAGCAGTATAATTTTACACTTGAAAATATAATTTATTTTTTCAAGAAAACTATTTATAAAGAATTTGAGACACATTGGGACTACCAAAGCAGTAATAAAAAGATATTAAGTAAGAATGAGATTAACCACAGCAATTACTAATAAGACAATAAAGCTTTCTTACATAGCTTTTAGATTTATTTTTTTCCTCTAGATGAAAAATACATTTGCTCTGTAATGTTAGTTCAGTTAAGATGTGAGATTTTGCCTCCAGCATAATTTTCCCCAGACAAAATCAAGAGTCAGTACCACTAGTCCGATACAGTGCCATTAGCTTGACCTGGATAAGCAGAGACAGGGTGCACTAAAGATCATTACAGTTATATGAAGAATGTGGTAATGATGGAGCTAAATTATTCATTCTGCCACCCAATTACTTCTGGTAGCTCAGGGACTGCTGTACAGAAGCCATGTATCTTTATTGTATGTAGCTTACATGAGCGGAACAGAAAAGCTGAATTAACAGTTACACTTCAGAGTCTTTTTTCAGTCTGTGTATGTCTTTTCATAGTGCTTCTAGAGTTCAGAACAAGGGACTAGCTGGACACATTTAAGGAGCATTGAATTATCAGTGCTAAAATTGAGTTCACTAGTTTAAATGACTTAGTTCAGTAAGTCCTTGGGTTTGGTCATACAGGTAATATATATTTTGTCTGCTGCTTTGTTCTTTCAGAGCCATCCATTTATGACATGATAAAATCATTAGTGCTAGTTATGTGTCACCATGTAAATGCTTCATTTTGTAAAATAGCAGTTACCAGGTGCCCTTTCTTTCAGCTTTGGTGTTTAATTGTCAAGATGCATTTTAGTTTCCTAAATTATATAATCTGATTTAATAAGAGCTGCATACAAAACAAGTAAACACACTGACAAAAGCAAAACATTATTTAGTTTATGAAATTTGTTACTAAAAACAGGACTTCATTCAGTGTGCTCACTCATTGCTATTTATCAATGTTTGTTTAATGTTGCAATTGAACAAAGAACAGTAAATGCAATTTAGTGTAGAAAGGCAAGGTCACACGGCCTAGGTCTTAGTTAATTTATCTTTCATGACAGATTCTATTTTCTGCTACTAGTCTTATTAGCTGGCAATACATTTCTCCCATGATAGTGCATCTGTAGCTCTTGCATTGCCAAACTTTGTGGTAGCATTTAATTTGTGTGACATTATTCAGTTATCAAGAAAAAGTAGTGCAGGCTGAGAAACACTGTGGCTATTTAATGATAGCATAAAAAATGAGTTCTTGTGAACAAGAACAACGTTTCAAGCACTTTGTTAAAAAGACTTTTCTTTCTGAGGCTGCACTATCCTGTTCCCATTCTTGTTCTGCCACCAGGCAGGTCTCCAGATGAAGGCTAACAGGTAGATATGCTGAAACAGCAGACACAGAGTAAGTTTGACAATTAAATTTCAACTTTTCCCTTAAGTAACAGCAGCTGGATAATGTGCAAAGACTGCAGCACTGAATTATATGAAAGCCACGCTGAAATCACTAAACTCATCTAGTCTATTCCCCTTTCTCTATAAGATCACCTCTACATATGTAATTTTCAACAGAAACTAATCTAATCCATCCTTGAGGGACGTACAGTGATAGGAAAGTGATGTAGCTCATCATATATTTCCTATATACCTAGTTTTCTTTGACACTTTGATACTCATACCCACATTAACTGGAAAACAATATACTCATGACACAAGTGACCCAACAATGGAGCTGTAAAACAGAAATCTTCATGGAGGGTCCTACGGGATTCAACAGAGGTCTGTTCTTGCAAAACATTACTACCTTTACCTACAAACTGAAAGCCAAAGTAAGATGTTGGTTAGCAGTTTTCATAAGTCAGGGAAGCTGGTGCAGTGGTAAATTAGACTGATGTTGAGAATACTCTGAACTGTTTGCTAGGGTGGGCTGATTTAAAAATCCTGTTTTAATACAGATAACTCTGCAATCATACATGTAAGGAACAAAGAGCATAGTTTATACAGACAGGATTGGACAAAGTAGTTAAAAGTGATGCAACATGAAAAGAAGTCAGGGTCTGGGTAGATAATTAACTGAACATGAGCCTGCAGTAGGATGATGCAATTAGAGTGTGAATGTCAGCCCTGAAGCCTAAGCAGAGAAAATATGAGGTGGGAGGAAGAAGGTGATATTAGTTCTGGTTATAGCAAAAGTAAAATCATCACAGGAATACTGTGTGCATTTCTCATACCCACACTTCAGAAAGGACTCTGAGAAATGAAAAGGTAGTCAGAAAGTCTTCCAAAAAATATGGTGAGGTCTGAAAGGCATGTTTTATCATGAAGAGCTAAGAATGAGCAAGCTGCTTGTCTTATCAAAAGAAAAGCAAGGAAGACTATTACTTAAATGTAAAAGATGTTTTCGATTATGGTTTGCTTTTTAGTGTGGGAGTAAAAGGCATAACAAAAGACAGTTTGGGGATATTTTTCTCTTGCAAAGAAAAAGATATGTAAGATCTAACTGCAACTAAATTAAAAAAAAAAAAAAAGCCACATGGTGAATACCCACATTAACAGCAAGGTGCTGGATCTTCTACTTTGTGTTGTTTTGTCTAAAGGTCTTCCCAGGGATATGAAAATTTCAGCAGAAATTACAGACCTGCTGCTGAGACTTATAGCTGAGGTGCTACAATTTGCAGGATCAGAATGATCTCTTTTGGCCTCAAAGTCAGCGATTAGCTGACTAACATAATAGTACTTTCTTTCTTTGAATTCTATTAAATCATATTGATGTATAACTGCTGAGGAAGTAGCTCTAAGTCCTTCAAGTTTGAAAATAAGACATACCACTGCACCGATTTTGTACAGATTTACCACCGCTGAAATGAATAGACTTTTATTTGAAGATACTACTGAGAATGAGGAGACTGTAAAGTTGTTTCTGAACTGTGCATCCTGTTCCCACCATGGAAACAGCCATTCAAAAATCCTACTGCATCACTGGAACTAGAAACAGTATTTAATTTGTTTCTACAGACATTAGTTCTGCTGAATACAGAAAAATCACATCCTTCATTTTGTCATCTTGTTTATATGTTTTTATATTTGAGATGTCTCTTATGAGGAAAGGCTGAAGGATCTGGGGCTGTTTAGCCTTGAGAAAAGAAAGCTGAGGGGAGACATTACTGCTTTCTACAACTACCTGAAGGGAAGTTGTAGCAAGGTGGGAGTTGGTCTGTTCTCCCTGGTGACAAGTGACAGAACACGAGAAAGTGGCCTGAAGTTGAACCAGGGGAGGTTCAGGCTGGATATTAGGAAGTATTTCTTTACAGAAAGGGTTGTCAGGCATT
>WTSP01011308.1:0-82854 GCA_025331215.1 Actenoides lindsayi
GAAAGTCGTGTTCTTTCCAATTAATCATGATTTCTTGTTAACTGCTGGGCAGAGGTTATACAAGCCAGCTCAGATTGGAAACACCTTCACTACATTTTAACTCAGTTTGTTCACTCAGTTCAGCTCAACTGTCCCTGCTTCTGTGGTTACTGTTACAAAACCAGATAATATTAAACTAACGTTAGCAGTCTGTCTTGAACATCAAAAAGCCTAGGAGTCTGATATTAATATTAAAGTTTCAAATTCTGATTTGATGCTTAGTTTATAGCACTGTCTCACCTTGTATAAAGTTACCTGCCTGTATAATATGCCACACAGTACAATTTATGGATTTCATTTTTTCCAGGTCTTACCTAATGCTGAATGGTTAAGAACGGTGACAAGTGAAGGATAGCACAATACTCTATTGTTAAAGCAGTGGCTAATTTAATCAAAGAATGTTACCTTTTAGCCTTATTCTCAAAATAATTTGGACTAATGATGTAGCTTAATGGTTCTGAGGTTGAGAAAAGGAAGATGCTTAGTTCAAGTTGGGGGAAAAACGTCAGCAATTATGCTTTGAGTTACTGTTTTCTTAAAACGCTACTCAGCATTGTAAATTATACCCTTATGACCCTGCAGCTCAAGGGAGAGTCATAAAAAAGCATGTGTGTGTATAAACAGTAATCTGGAGTTTGACAATTCTGGTCAAAATACTTCAAGTTCTGGCCTGACAGATGAGAGGGCATCTTCTGTGTGAAGGGTCTAAATTGTACCTGTTATTTGATGCTATTTGATGCTACCTTAAGAGAAATTACCCCAAAGTGGCCTTATTGATTGCTCCAGGTAATACTTGCTTTAAGAAGTCTGCATGTGTTAATGTACACTTCAGCGATATCTGTGGAGCAAAGGAAAGCAGGAGTGGATTGTTTCTTTTCCTTACTGATCAAAATTATTTTATTGGTCCTACAGTTCTTAACTATTAATGGCACAAACCTTACAACACATGCATGGTTAAAATAAAACAGCAAAGGAGAAATTAAAAAAAACAAAACAAAAAACCCCAAAACCAAACAAAACAAAACCCAACCTTCTCCTGCAACTAAAACAGTTTAGCCATGGATAAGCCAGAAGAAATTGGTAAAGCTAGTAGTATAATAGCACGTGACCTGTAAGGTACTTAAAGTGATCTGTGAATGGAAGCTACCCTAAGTCTGCTTCTTGTCACAGTAATTTGTCTGGCTTAAGGGCAAACTAAGTGGGTCTCCTTGGCAGTACAAGAGCAAGTAGATCACCAGGTAAGATCAGATAGGAGTCTCTGGTGGTAACAATGGAACTACAACACAGCTCTTCTTTTGACACCATTTCTGCTGCTATTACTGCTGTTAATAAGTGTGCTAATTATCATGAACCTGATAAGGCTTATATTAATTGACTGAACTAAATGTAAATTCTTGTTAAATAGAGAATAGTTTAGTAGACTTGACAGGTGCTGGTTTGCTTAGCTGCTGTGTTCAGAGTAAAGGCATGCTTCAAAATGAAATAAATATCTGTATTTTAACCCTTAGATCTTGGAGAGGCTTGAAATGTTCAGATTGGAGTCCTAAAACAGAAAAGCTTAAGTTTTTCAGAATGTCTTCTGCCTTTCTCCCCTGTCCCATGATACTTTATGCAAGGACAATTACATCTTGCAGGTTTTGTGTTGCAATAAAATCCCTGTGTAGTTATTTGTCACACATTTGCGCGTCACAGACTAGTGTGGCCTAACTGTTTTAGTCTCCAGACACTATTACAGCAGTAAATGTTGGATAATAAATAGCAACAACAACCAGTGCTATGGCTGGAGACTAGATGTGGAGTTCCAGTTAGAGGGCACACTGCATTGGGCTTTTGGGCAGATAATTTCTGTAGAAGTCACTCTACATGTTTGCAAAATGGATACTGTAGTATACACATGTCTTTAGGAGCAGTTTAGAGCATGCCTAATAGTTGTAAAGATACTTTGAGGTCTTTCAAATATCTTTCTTATGTCCAACCAAAAGACTATCAGTTTTAAAGCACTTTTCTTTTGCCTGGGAGGAGGGCATTTCCTGGCTTACAGAAGTGTTTACATGTTTAGTCTTGTAAGAGTAGACTTGGAAATGGACATGGAATAAACAACCGTGGTACCTGTGGAGGCATCACAGACATTTTTTGGAAATGCTGGAATATTTATAGTATATTTTATGTATTCTGTAATTAGGCATTGCCATTAATGTATATGATCTCTTCATTTTAATTGTCAGGAGAGCCGTCACACAATAACGTGTGCTGCGGCACGCTGCAGGAGCCATCAGCATTTGTCATTTCTCAGCTGTGTTTTATTACTTTTAAAATATTTTAATTCTTTTTCCCTTTCTCCTTCCAGTAAACAATGTTTATGTGTAGGGAAGACAGCTCTGGAAACTAATGTCCTCTGACTATCAAGACGCCTTGGCAGAACGAGGTTCCTTCTCTCTGCCCAGCGAGGTTCTTCCTCTCTGCCCAACCTGGTTCTTCCTCTGTGCTCAGGCCTGGCTGCTTCCAGAAGGAAGGGGCATATTTCAGTCCCACTGTAATGTGAATCATGCTTGCTAGGGACTGACTTTTGCATTCATTCTTGCGATATAGTACTCTCCCTCAAAAACCACTCCCAAAGTAATCTTCCCAGCAACCCAACAAAAGGCAAAGCTGGCACGAGGCTTATGCAGTTTCAAGACTCTGTAATGCCACTGTCAATGGGACTGGAGTGGTACCTCAGAGTTAGTTTTGATGCACGTGCAATAAAAATAGCTGTGTGCTTTCTGCCCTTTGCACACCACCTGTTCCAGTGAAAAGAGGAAGTCTTAGTTGCTTATAATGGTCATGAAACTAGCTGCATTATACTGGGACGTACAGGTGCAAACGACCCCCTGTTTTAAAATATATAAGGCAATAAATTGGCTGTTGAGAAATTGGAATGCAGCTGGATTGATGTCCAGAGTGAGGGTGGCTTAATTCTCTCGGTGCTCCTTTTCTCTGCCAGTGCACAGTAATTACCAGAGGTTACACTTTGTTTTGGATTACAAGATCATTGCATGCTTTTACTACATGCAGTGCTTTATTGAAACTATCCTGCATTATGTCTACGAAGTTTTTAAAAAAGCAAACAAAGGAAAAAATTACTTCCTGCCTGAGGAACGTGCTGCAGGGCTTTGCATTTATTTTTTTTTTTTACTTTTTAGTTTTGTATTCAGTAATTTAGTGTTTGTTCTAGAGCAGCAGTGAGTGGGAGTTAAACTTTAAGTGCACATTTGGCTCTTTAAAAAGACATTTAGTGTACAATTACTGCTGTTTACCATCTTATAATTGTTGTGTGTTTAGGCTTAGCCAGGCTTAGGAAGATGGGTATCTGTAATCTTTGAGGGCTACAACTCCCTGTCCTAGTTTTTACAAAAGAGAAAGTAATTATAGATATTGAGATAGATAGAGACATAGCACAACATTTTGTTCTGTGATATTTTAGTGATTAGTGTAAAATAAACACATAGACAAAGAGAGGTTATGGTAGAAGATGCTGTATGTTGCTGCAGCTTCAGTCAATGATACTCAGTGTGATGCTCAGATCAGATGTGGGAGCCAAGACTGCTCTTCATGGAGTCCCCAGATTTGCTGGTCTGTTGGTACACAGGTGCATGGTTTGCAAACCACTGGGTTTAAGTGAGGGGCTGTATTTGTAGTAACAATTATACGTTACACCACATCAGAGTAAGCAACTGCCGTTGTGCCTCGCTTGGCAGCCTCGTGAACAGGGGTGTCAGCACATCCAGTGACATAGAGGAGACCTACCTCCATCAGCCTTTTTTGGTGAACGGTGGACATCTTTGTTAGATCAGAAATAGTAGGAGGGTGCATGAGCATGTAGTTGGGAAGATTCAGATCTGTATCAGGATCTCGACAGTGCTTGAAGTGCAGTTTATAGGGGCAGCCAAGGGTTGGAAGCTGCAGGTTTCCCAGTTTGAGGTCCATCACAGGAAAAGGACACTTGCATGTTCCAGCCTGCCGTGTAGCTTGTTGCTCAGTGAAACCGTTTCAATAATGCATACACAAAGCACTTGAGAAATATGGCTGAATCCAGGTGTAAAATCTGTAGATGGTGGTATTTCCATTTTACGGGCACTGAAATGCGATCTTATGTGACTTGGCAAATGTTACTTTGCTAACCTACATTGACTGAATCTTCTTCAGGAGGAAATAGATCTCTGAGGAATGGACTGAGATGGGGATGTGATGTCTAGGTGAAAACGTAAATTAAATTGTATGGGTTGATTTTGCTTTGAAGTTGGGTTGAAAAGACAGTTGTGTGAGAACAAGACGTAACAAATGTGTAACTGAAAATGCCATAGTACTTGAAAGGCATGAGGGGATAGGGAGTTAAAAAGTGTCATTAACCAAAAAAGTACATTCTTCCTTTAATTCATTTTTGTGACCCACTGTAATTGGAAGACATACCTCCGCTGTTTTTCTTTAAACAGGAGAGTATTACTGGATTTCAGGTCAGTCACCTGAAAGTCTTCACTTAAAAATGTAACAAATGCTTTCAACAATATTTGTGAGAAATGTTTTTGGATTACAGATGCTCTAGAGAAACAGATATGTTTGAGGGCTATTTTAGAACTGAAAACCTTTGAGAAAATGTTTCTATCTTTCAAAAAACATCTGAAGTATGTATTGTGACTGTCATATTAACTTTCATACTCAGAATGCAAAGGACAACTAATCTTTCCCTCCTTGGTAGGAGTCATATGCAGCTTTTTAACTTTTATCATAATCGGTTTTTTTCAAATGTAATTTTAATGAAAAGGTGGATCTGGCATTATAAAGTGGTTGGTTGTTGCTTGTCTTCTGATGTCACGGTGATAGGATTTCCAGCAGTGTTACTTTTTTTTTTTTTTGGAATAATATTATATATATTCTGCAGTTAAACTTTGATCTTGTGTTTAGTCCTGTGTGTTGAAATCCATGACACTTTCTTTGGGCTTTATCTGTAGCCTTTTAAAATCAACTGATATTTTTTTAACAGACTCTAATAGTCTCTGGATTGAGACCACAGAGCTTGAGTACTTGGGTGTTACAAAGGTGGAATATATGGAGGGAGGTGGTGAAGATCAAATCCACCCTCCCATTTGAAGGGTGGAGATAAAGCCTGATATAGTACCCCACCTCTCCTTGATAAGGCTGCTCTGTCTGTGTTAATGCTGTTCCTCCTCGCCGTGGTGAACTTCACCCACTGACATTAAATCCTCTCTCATAAGTGACTGGTGTACAAGCCTACTCTGTGATTTCCAGGCGTGTCAAGGGATTTAGCTGTACAAGCTTTTTCTTGTATTTGAAATACAACTTTTTGATAGTAATAGGAGACATGGATCAAAATCTGTGATTCATCCTTTCTTGTACCCATAAAATCCTGTAACAATAGCCAAGCTAATTAATATAGTTAATTAATTTGTTCAGACTGCTAACTAGTAGGGAAAAAGCCCTACCACAAACCAGAAATCCTAAAGCCTATCTACTTTAAAAAAAAAAAAGAAGCTTTTTTTATATGAATCCTGCCCTTTTTAAAAAAAAAAACAAACTAAACTTTTCTGTGGAAAACCAGATTTTTCTGTAAAGTGTAAAATTTCAGCAATCTTATGTCAGTACTGGTGGAAATTTTTTTAATTTAGAAAAGGATCATTTTTGCCAGTGGAGGAGGAAAACTGTTTTGCTTTAAGAAATAAATCTGAGCCATCTCTTAATAAACACTAGCATTACTGTGTTTTTTAGCTCTATGTGCTTTCATAAAAGGTTCTTTTTAGTGCAATACACATTTGGTTAAATTCTGCAATACCTTAATGCCTTTCATGCTAGTGCATCCCAAGGCACTTTACAATCTGTAAAGTTAACATTAGAAATGCGGCACATAAAATTCCCTAAGACAGTCCTTTTTAAAATGCTGAATAAAACATCTAAACTGTTAAGTTTGGATTAAATGGCCCAGCAGTTGGTACATTTTTTTCTTTCTGTGGAAAATATGTTTGAAACAAATGACTGAAATGAATAAAGGCTCTGTAAATAATATGACTTCAAATGATATTCATGAAGGCCAAAATCTGCCATTCTGCAGGAGGAAGTCTAGACATGTACAAAGTTCAGCTCTTTTAATTAAGAGGGAGCAATACGCTGCAGTGAGTCAGAGCAATTTTATAATCCAAATGCTGCTAAAAGGGGCTCTTGTCAACCTCAAAATCTTATTTGTTTTGTAATCACTGGGTAAGGAGACTTGCTGGCTGAGGAGATACATGTCTCTCTTAGGTTTGAATGCAGTCCAGCCTGGTAGTGACCAAAAGCTGTTGCCATCTGATAACTGTTAGGCTACCCAAAAGAACTGTAGTCTCCAAACAGTTCCCAGCGTCAACGTCAGAAAAAAGCACCCCCATGCTTGGCACTAATTATTGCCCTTGCTGGCAGCCCTGGTGAGGAGGCCAAGGTTTGACTGTTATTTCCCCTTTCAGTGCTTGCAGTGGTCCTGCTGAGAGTGTGTGTGTCTGGTTTGTGGTTAAACGGTGTATGCTCTGTTCTCTGCAGGCTTGCCAGCCTGGCATCTTTTATAACTACTGATTTTTATCATTAAAAAAACAAGATCCTTCATCATCTTCTCACTTCACCTTAGGTCTGCTGTGAGCTGATTTTTTTAGATTGATGAAGTTTTGTTGTTTAGTGGTTGGTTGTTTTTGAGTTTTTGTTTTGTTTTTTTTTTTTTAAACAAAACCAAAACACAAAACGAACCCAAAACCCAAAAAACTCAACAAACCAGCAGAACAAAACAAAAGCAGTGGCAGGTATGAATTTGTTGTACAGGATGAGGCCAGAAAGAACTGGTGCTTTTAAAAATGGTTGGGGTTTTTTTTCAAATTAAAAGAAATAAAATGTACGCTGAAAAATGAAAACAAGAATAACAGCCAGCTGATAGCAGTGGCATATATAAGAGAAAAAAAAACAGGATTATGCAGCCTCGCAAAGAGCCAACAGATGTTCAGGGCGGGTTAGAAAAACAACATGATCAACGGTATGAAAGCTGTGACAGATCTAAACAAAACCCCAAAATAGATGCAATTCTAGAATAAGCCTGAAAAAGAGAAAATCATTATAGGCTTTCCTCAGCACAGCCACCGGTCTCTGATAAAACCAGATTGAAACTTCTCGAAAAAGGGAATTTTTATCAATGTGGGTTTCCAGCTTCATTGCTAGAGACTTCTCGTGCACCTCTGCTACTGGGTAAAGTGGAAATAGGATGGAAACGAGCAGTCTGTTCCTCAGTCAGGAAAGATGTCTGAAGAAAGAGCTAATTGCTGACGCTGTAACGGAGTGACACTTTCGTAGGAATTGGAAACATACTTGTATCATTTAAAATAGTTGTTTGGTTTGGGTTTTTTTTTAATTTTACTGGACAACTTGAGCTGGAAGGAAGTCCACACAGACCATGTAGTTGTATAAAATCACCTCTCGCCCTTGATGCGGCGGTGTTCATTCTCAGAAAACAAGGGAAATCTGCTGTGCGGGTGAGACCTGATGAGCGTGTGGTAGTGTCCGGGGTGCTGGTGTCCCTTGGCTGTGGATCATGGCCACTGCTCTGAGGCTCAGATCACTGTAATGGCCTGATTTAACCATCCTCCTCCCTCAGCACTGGAGAAATTGCTTGTTGTGGCAGACCTGAGGGCAGGCTGTTTGAGGTGGAGTTTGGACCACTACGAGCCCAGTTATGCTCTCAAGGTGCATGGCCCCATGCCCTCAGGCACTGGTGAGATGGGAATGAGCCTCCTGTGATGTATATAGTGGTTTGAGGCTCTTTCACACCTACTTGAAATTGTTTGTCACCTTAACTGCCACTTAATGGATCTGATGCCCATTTACTCCAGGGAGGAGGAAAGCCATAGACGTCTGACCTTGCCTCTGAGGGGACATCTGGCCTGGGGAGGAGTCCATTGGTAGGGCATCTTCATGCGGCTCCACAGCCATGGTGGGGCCTACTCGTTGAGGGTTTTGGGATTGGCCTTGGCCCCAGTACTGCAGCAGGGAGCCGAACTGAGGGGGAAGGTGGAGACCAAGTGGCTTTTTCTCAGGAAATCTCCTTTACTGGGTTGTTGTCGGCTGCCTACCCCAATGTGAGACCACAGCTCTTGGAACCAGCCAGGCCTCTTAACCCATGACTAAGAAGTGCCATCTTGAAAAGGCAAGTACATATAGGTCTGGTTCAGTTCTTCAAATTTTAATAAGATAAGAGTATTGCTCTGTTTTTATCATAACATCAGAGAAACATCAGTGTGAACTATCTTGACTTGGTGTTACGGGCAGGGTGTGTTGCCCAGGCAGGTGCCTGCTGAGGGAGGCTGTCTCCTGTGGCCTGGGCGCCATGTCGGGTGAGGTGTGCTGCTGCTGCTGCTGCCTGGGCTCACACCGGCCTGCTCTGGGCTACTGGGAACCCTCTCGAAATACTAATTATTGAATCTACGTTACTTTGTATAAATTATGCAAATCGGGTAGCAGTTGCGCACCGCTGTGGTTTAAGTGGATCTCGTGCTGTACTTACAACTTCACATTGGACTGACACGGGTTTTATTCGCTACAAGAAATGGTTTTGCTGTAGAGTGTTTGGAATGCAGCCGGTGATGGTAAGTGATTGTAGGTGACACTGGTGCACTCTGTTAAGGTTTATTTAATAATATATTCTTCAATGGAGAAATCCAGAAGGTCAGTGAGCTTAACTCGCTGATGTACGTGGTTCAAACTGGCAGTACTTGGGCCGTTTTGCTGTAGGGGGCTATTTGTGGAAACACTGAAGTGATTTTGTGCTGAATTAAAACCAGGTAATGTATTTGTTTTTCTTCAGGTTTAGGAAAGTGAGAAATTAGCTTTGCATCGTACAGAAGTGGGGCAGGTTCAGTAGCTGCTGTGGTACCGTGGTTTTTGGTGTTGCCTTGCTTTGCAGCCACTGTCATCTAGTGACATCCACAGTTTTCTGCGCAGCACACTGAGCAGAGCTGAGCTCTGGGCATATGTTTCCAGAAGGAATCCAGCTCTAGGTTTTCCGATGAAAAGGTTAAAGACTTTGACACGAGGTAATTATAAAAGGAAAATGAATCTCTTCTTGGATCAAAAATTATTGTGTAAGAGAGTGTGTAAATTACGGCGTGCAAGTTAAGTAATGGCTTTTATACTGAAATCTGGAATTACTGTGATGAAGGAGATGGTGTCAAACTGTGGTAATTTATTTCGTTTTGGTTTCTCAGATTTGCAATGAATTTAGGAAATTCAAATTTATAGCAAGTGGGTCTTTGTAAGAATTTCTCTGCGAGAATGAGGATGCTTTATGGAACTTCCATCAGGGTCATATTCATGGCATTACTCTAGCTAGGACTTCTAGTTAGAAAGTTCCCATGTATGATTTGTTTCACTGGCTTCTGTAGGTGGATTTTTCAAACTTTAAATGTTACTTCCATTTTCTCATTTAACTTGCATCACTGCTTTTCAGTGTTTGAACAGGGATACGGTGATGAGGATAATGCAGTATTTTGCTAATGAACCATAAAACCTTCCAAGCACTCTTTTTTTTTTTTTTATTATTTTTTGGAAGATTTGGAAGTTGCTGGATTTCTTTCCAATCGATGCGTGATTGTAGTTTCTGTTATTACACGAGAGAATAAGAGCCCAATTGGAAATTTTCCTGGAAAGAAAATTAAAGTTCTTAAAGTTGTGTTTTTGGGTGATTGAATCAGATTAACTACAAGGCTTCAATTTTATTCCCAGTGTAGGATGGTTATGAATTGGTCATAAGCATAATTCACCTTTCAGTCACAGCACTTCATACAGAAAAGTATTGTTGATGCTGCAGAGTGTGTAGTCTGCCTTGCAGTAAATCAAAGCCTAGGGTGTAGAGTCTTTCCGTGTTATGTTTAAAGTAAGCAGTGAGCAGGCTATATATCTGCTGTATCTAAACTGTGCTCTTTTGTAAACAGAAGGGTTATTTTTGAACCTCTCGCAGGATGTTTCTGGCAAAGGGATAATGCAGATGGGTCCTTGTGTGCACACGGGCACACACCCGTGTTTCTCACTTGATGAAGGGGCTATTGCATATCATTCATTTAACTGACAATTCTTTTGTGGTGTCAGTATCACTTCCTAGCAAAATTGTCTAAAGGAATTGTTTCAAGCACAAAAGATGTTTTGAACTGGCCTAATTACTTGCTTAACAGCCAATAACTTCGGCAATTGTTTTCTGTGTGAATTCTAGATACAATTTGGGATATCTTTCCATTTGTTTAAAAAAGATTAGGCCAACAGGAAAAAAAAAAGGATCTTTACCCATTTTCACTGAGCAGTGAAGTTTGAATATACGGCTTGCAATTGAAACTATTTTTTTCCAAAGCCTTTGAGGGCCATTTCTCAGTCTAGTGTAAACAATTTATTGTTAAAGTCCTAGAATATTTGCATTTTAATTAAAGGCAATTTTAATTAAATACAAAACTTTAATCAGAAAAGCAGAGTTTAGGCAGATAGTGTGCTTGCATGCTAAGCAAGCTTACTCTGAGGGGACCTGTATTCTGTGTAAAACTGGTCTGTGTAGTACTTTAAGCAGGAAAGTTACAAATGCATCTTTTGTGCCTAACTTACCTACATATAGCATTCTTCCTCCTGCATTTTTTACCTTGCAGTAAGATAGTCTTTTTACAGGCAATTAAGTGAAAGAGAGAGTGATGCAGAAATCTTAAAGGAGCAGTAAGAAGAAAAAAAATTTACTTTGAACTCATAAGGATGCCTATAAAAGTGTTAAAATTAGTGTTGCATTTTTTTTTTAAATGTTGGGTTTCAATGATATGTTCAGAGTTTATTTTTTTTTAAAGCATAGGCAGTACTGTGACCATTTGATGTCAAATAATAACTGTCACGTCTGGATCTGGCTGTGCTTGGTGCATTATATGTGCCTGTGCATTACATGCTGTAATGCTGGTACTATAACAACATGCTGAATTATGACCCATTGGCTCTGCCCTGCGTGTAGATGAAGCTCTCTGTAGAATTAGGGCCCTAATGGGCATAGGCATAATAGAAAGTTGGGGTCTGCCATGATGTCAAGAAAATTCTGAGGTCTAAAAGGGAAATGTATTTGTGGAGATTTCCTTCTTCATTCTGATAGGAATTTGCTTAGGTCAAGACTGCATACCTGGACATCTGGAGTAAATCCTGCTACCGTGAGCTATGGACTGGTCTTCTGAAAACTACACCGATAGCCTGACTCTGAGAGGTTTTGATTTGTGGTTGGTTTATGAATTTATTTTTGTATGAAAGTTTTCATTATACTAAAGTAGACAAGAACTTGGTGCTCTTCTGTGCCCCTCCTGTCTGTTGGAATTCACTTAATCATTTGTAAAGTAACAACTAAGAACTAAAATGATGAACAGTCATAATATGAAAAGAGGATATTTCATGTTTACCTGTTTAGCTACTTATTTTGAAAGCAGTAGTTCTCATTAAGGTCTCATCATTGACAAACGGCTCATAAAGAATTAGAATGCAAGTGTCACTCAAGATCTGTTTAAGGCTGAGATTTCAGCTGTGATTTAGTATAATATTGGCATAATGTTTTAATTCAAAATGGATATATAGCATGCATACAAAAATATTTTCTCTTAGGCCTAAAGTTACTTGTGGTAATGGCAAAGCAGTTAATATATTACCTCTGCTAACAGGAAAAGTGCTGCATATAAATATTTTTAGTCAATAATGTATTTTATAAAAGGTTTCTCAGTGGGATCAGATTTATGTTGTCAGAAAAATTTATTCAGCTGACAAGTGCAGATGCCCAGCACATCATGTATTCTAAGATTTACAAAGCAGTTTCTTCCTGGACGTCAGTTGGATGTGGTTATGGCAGGGTTATGTAGAGAACTGGGGAATCGGTCCAGGAATCCTTTTGTGCAAAATCCTGCCTTAGACTGGTATAATCCAATAAACCTCTGCCTCTACATGTCCATAGCAGCTTCTGGTAGCATTAGATACTCGGGTCAAGAAGGGGCAGAGCACTGGAGTCAGGATCTGTGGTATGGATCTGAGAACAGAATTTTGCCTGAAGCATTTGAAATTTTCCTTATATATTAGCTGGGCCATTTTCCTTTCCCTATTACTTGTATGTTGCTGCCAGCTGCAGTTCAGCTAGGTAGAAGTTGGAGCTTGCTCCTTTGGCTTCCACAGATAAAAAGTAGAGGATAATAGTATTTGTGCATTAGATTTTGCCAAGTGTGCATGTTTCAAACAGTATCGTTAAAGAGCCTGCGTATTGTTTGTTGTACAAAATATGTTTATAATGAGAAAAATATGCTTGAACAGAGATTTCACGTTGCATAGGGCAGCCAGAGTGTATAATGAGTAAAAAAGAGCAGTGCTGCTTAAATCCAGTTTAAAGCTAATGATCACAAAATAATTTAAATTCAGCTCCTTTGAAAATCTAAAAGTCTTAATTCCCATTTGTTTTTGCAGTTCTAGGATCAATTTGTGAACTTGTTGCATTAGTCTTGATACCTTTTGATGGAGCTCTATGTGGTTACACTGAATTTTTTCCAAAAATCTTAATTGGTCGAATGAAATCTTTTCTCCCAAGATAGAGGCAGCTAAAGCCAAGGAGGTTTTTACCTGCTTAATTAGCTCGATTTGTGAAATGATTTGGTGTAGGGCATGTCAGGCAGAATTTGACATATCACTGCTGACTTTGAGGTAATCCATCAATTTTATCAAATAAAGAGCTGGAATTTTGGGGGTTTTTTGATCAATAGATGTAAAGTAAGCACCCTTTCCCCCTTCATTTTATGTCCTTTCTGAGTAATTATAGTTATCAGCATAAAATTTGCACTAGTTAAATAGCAATGCATGATTATACCCGGCGATACACTTCTTTTTTAAAAGAAAAAGAATCTAATAACAGGAATCTGTATTGATTGTGCTGCTAATTCTGCCTCGTAGCACAGGCTGGCAGAAGGCAGGTAGCTGAATTGTATTTAACGGTTTTATTGTGATGTGACTAAGATGGATGTGACATGGTCCTCTATTATTCGTTTGAGAGTGTGGACACTAATGAAGCCATTAGCTGAACTAAGGCAAGTGAAGAAAATAGGGAAATTACCATTATTCTGAAGCCATTAAGTTGTAATCTGCCACTTTCTCTCCTTACTCAAAAAGGCATCTTCTTTTTAAGGCCTCCCTGACTGTCCTTTAAAGATTCATTAATTCATTAACTTTCCAAAGGAGATGGAGGAAACACAATTGAAATTTTAATCAGCTCAGCGTGTCATATTATTAACATTTTGAGTGTATCTGTATTCACTGTTGCACCACATCAGGTTAAGGTTAAATAAACTACATTACAGCAAATAATGTTCTGTTTCATACCGTAAAACATAAAATGTTGAAGGCAGAAATTGGTTTCATGGTTAAATTAAATTACGATACAGAGCTCATATTATAAATTCTGTTATTCAAATGTGTGTTCTTGGGAGGAAATGCAATACTACCTCCGGATTATCGGCAGTAATGTTTTCAAAATATTCATGATGAGTCTATTCTGTGTGAAAGGCTATAGAAAGCACTATGAAACTTTCCTATAAATGGTCTGGTTTTACTGTATACTCACTTATGATCAGTGCTTTTATTTTGTCTTTTGTAAAGTGGCTGACTTATTTTAACGTCTCTCTTCTAATGGGACATTCAGACAATTACAGCTGCAAAAGTTTCTTTTCTATTACTTTTGTTTACATACTATTTTTATCTAGCTCTACCATCTTATAAATAAAAATAATAATTAAAAATAATAATAATAAAAATTCCTTTTTACATCAATTGTACTTGAGTGTTCTGGAGCACAGTAAGCAGCTTTTGGCCTGTGTTACTGGAACTGATTGAGGTAGAGCTCAGAATGGAGGAGCCCTCTTTCTTAACAATTAAAATAGCCCAAAAGAGTAGAGGGAGTGAGCTCAAACCTGAGTATGGGAACACTCTGATTCCTGGTAACCAACGAGAACTTTTTTGGGGGAAAAAAGACTTTTTTTATTTTGGGCTTTCTAAGAGTGGTTTTATTAATGCCTCAATTAAAAGAAGCCTGGGATTCAGACACTTTCTGAAAGGTGCTTGTTTTCAAAGGATTTCAAGCAACCGCTTAAACTATTTCAGGGCCAGGGCTTCTGCACGCACAAGGATATGGTGGGAAAAAATATGTAGGAACAATGCGTAGTGGAAAAGGTGTAAGGTGCTGAAAGGCTGCAGGTTGGAGGTAAGGTGAGGCATGAAGATGAAGGGAGGGTAAGTGATGCCTGACTGTGCTGTTGCTTCTATGAACTTAAAGTTTGTTTCTGGGTTCATCAGATTTCTTCCTCTTCTTCCTATAATTCTGTGTTTGGAAACACTTTCTACTTGGTTCTGAAATATTTTGTCCCATAACAAAGCCTGCATGGCTTGATGTTAGTATTTATGCTGGTCAGGCAAGCCTGGTATAAATCTGAGGTGCTTTTCTTTTTTCTTTTTTTTTCTTTTCTTTTTTTTTTTTTCTTTCCCCTAGCTGTGATAGTGTCAGTTTGATATATCACCTTTCATGTTGTGTTTGTACTTGAGGTCAGGAAACTTCTGAGTTGTGGGTATCATCAGCATTGTAAATACAAAGTAGCCTTTGGCACCTTAGTGTGGTGCCTTGCAGTGGATTTGTCAAAACAAAACAAAACCCCCTCTTTTGTTTTCCCCTGGAGTCAATTACAGTCAGGATGAAGCAGTTAGTGACACCAAGGATAGTAGCTGAAGCATTGCAGGTTAACTTGCTTATCAGAAGTGCTGGCACTGGTATTTGCTAGTATCACTGGTCTGCTTTACTGGTCCACTGAGACAACTCCTACTTTCAGCAGGACTTGCAAAACTTACTAAAACTTCCTTGTAGATTTTTAAGCTTCTGGAAAGTGCCCACCTAAAATAAACTGATTCTGCAGTGCCAGTGCTGGCAGTCTTTCAGGGCAGGACCTTTCCCCTTTTGCCTATGCACAAACCCTTTGATCAGAGAAGTGGAGCCGTTGCACCTTCCAGCACTGTCCTGCATACCCTGCCCTGCCTGCTAGCTTTGGGGGTATGCTGGCTCCTGCACATTTATCTTATACACTGGCCATAAACATGTCCTGAGTGTGTGCCGGGGAGAGCTCTTGAGCTTGAGAGATCTTGTATATAGCCGTGCATATATGCGTATGCATACCTTTGTAGGTGCTGATACTGTTTTATGCTGTGTGATAATACAGGAGATAGATGATGTGCATTTTGTATACTCACGTGGAACGTTAGGGGTTGGAAGGGACCTCTAGAGATCGTCGAGTCCATGCACAGTGCATACGTATGCAGGTATATTATCACGTGTACAGTGCATCTCTGTGGTCTCAAAATGCTCCTTTGCCACATCGCACAGGATGATGCAGTTGCAGTTGGTTTGTCCGTACACTTGGAAAATGGACTGGTGAGCTGTGGGTGTCCTGGGTTCAGCGCAGCCGTGGCGGAGTAATTTAACAGTAATTGGGTTTCTGTGTCTTGGATTTCAAAATGCTCTTTCCTATGCTTGAGTATATGTAACTTTATAGTATGAAATAATTTAAATAGACCTGTTTCTGAACGAAGCTTTTGCTATTGTGCAGGAAAAGTTTGGTTTGACTCCCTTCTCGGAAAGGTCAGCTCATTAATTTTGTGACAGCTGCAATGGCATAGGAAGTCTGGCTCAGGTAGTCCTGTATTACTGGTGCCTATCAGACACAAGCTGGCTTTTCAAAGTAGTTTCTGTATGTAGGATTACACCTTAGCCATGTTGTGAAAGCAAAAAGGAATTCAAAATCCAAGGGAGGAAAAATAACTGTGTGCCTCAGAAACAGCAGAATGTAAATCATGTGTTGTTTTGGTGATGAGATCAGTAGGTGTTCATTACACATCTGTAGATGAAGCAACTGCTGTTGGTTTGGGATGGGGTTGCCAGATATATCTGCCGACAAGTAAAGTTTGGGACTTAGTCACATCTGATGGGGTGTTCTTTGCTTGAACCAGGCTTTCTTCCCATCTCCTCTCGCTGGCTGGAGATTAGCGTAATATATTTGAGTACAGTAAAAGGTCCAGACATCCTGGCCAACAACCAAAATATGCTCTATACTTAATACTGCCTCAAATTTCTCATGAATGGCCTGTGATTATTCCAGTCACACGTAACATAGGGAGGCTTCGAGATAGACTTCATGTCATATGGTTGGGAGTTCTTTTGTAAATAAAGCAAATCCTCTGGAGTTGAGCATGAGTAATGGTTGATCCTGGAATATGAGGAATAGGACTGTATTTTGAAGCTGGGTGAAAAACCCCACGTGTTGTAATTTTTTTATTTACTTCCATTACTCTGCACTTCTCCAAGCACTGAAACACAACCAGAACATAAGAACTTATTGCAGATCTGCAAAGTCCTGTACAGCGGGGACTGCTCTTAGTTATTGCTATCAGCAGCACTAAATGTAATAAACATAAACCTCTCGCGGCAGCCTCATACATCCCTCAGTCTGTGACTTCCCCAGCGGCCAAAAATAGATGAACTTTGCAGCAGGCCTGAAAGGGGTTATCAGCAAACTCTGGGAGCGCAGACATGAAAAGAGGATCAGGTTTCAGTGTCCCATGTTCTTAGTGGAAAATACTCTGTCACTGGGACCTTCTATATTTTTTGGGGGGGGGCCCTCTGGTCATAATTGTTGCCATCTTCTGCATGAGGCATAGAAGACTTTTTAGTAGGCAAAATCCAAACTAGCAGGAGTATTAGGACCTAAACCTATAGTGACTAAAAGCCTATGTCAGAACTAGCCAGCCACCCGTACAGGCTTTGGAGTACCAGTGGCACGTGTGAAATGAGATGCCAGAAATAGGTAGCCCCAGGAGCGTACACCGCTGTCTTGGATTGAAGTGAAAAAACACAAGACATGTCTGAATCTGAAAACTGAGTTGCAGCTTTTCTGACTCTTCCCTAAGATTGTTAGGAAAACTCAGCCCCTGCTTGTTTTCGACTGGTGTGTCCCTGGTGGCTCCCCCGTTCCTGACTGTGCTTCAATATCCCTTGATAAAAGAGATGTGCCGGGATCTGATTTTGTTCCCCTCTTCAAAAAGCGTGTGTAGGCAGGGATCTTAGTGCTGCGGGGTGTGTCACCTGAGCATGTTGAATTTATGAAATGCGCTTCTTGTGAGCTTGCTTTGAGATGAAAAATGCATGTGAATAACCAATGTGTACGATTCAATTCTCCCTCTCGTGGTCAGATGGGATCCTTCTCGCTACCCTCAAGTACAAACGTACTAGATGTTTCTGTTTGTTTGATGGAACCTGTGTCTGTTGGAAGACTCCCATGTTCATAATGCAGCCAGGGTTTAGTGGGGAAGTTACTGATGGCTCTTGAAATACATATATTGACTTTTTGCCACGCTGTGAGCGGACAGATTGGAGATCTGAACTGAACTGCGACATTCTGTGGAATTGTATTAACCTTACTTATACACACCTCCCCTAAGTGTTTCTGATTTGTCTCTGTTTAGGTGTTGAAGTACTTCTGAAACGTAGCTCTGTTTATCATCCTCCTGGCACTCCTGTTGACTCCAGTGGGTGATGCAGTGTGAGCTCTTTTAAAGGATGCTGTAGTGTCGTCCACTTTGATAGGAGTTCGCCTCTAAATAAGGAGAGTAGGATTTGCCTCTCTGTTATAAATCCCACTGTTTGGTAAGGAAAATCTTGAGGATTTAGTTCAGTGATATTTAAGTCTCCACAGAAGCGAAAAAACCAAATTCCAACTTACGAAAAAAAAAAATTTGCACAAATGTTCAGGATTAAGCGTTCCAAAATCGATTCTTAATTAATGTTTAATTGATTTCAGATATAAAAAGGAAACAAAGAAGAGCATTTTCAAAGATATTCTTTACACAGGGCTTAACAGCCATTTTCTGTCAAAGGAGATAGTAGAACAGTATCAAAAATTCTGTTGTGGAGAAAGCCACTGCACACCAATTTATGCCTTTTGTTTAGTTTTATCACTGAGAGGCAGAAGTTTCACTCTTATGAGTTTTTCTATTCTATTTTACAAATATTTTCCGTTGCCTGCATCATTTTTAAGTGCTGCTAACACTTACTTTAATCCACTAGTGGGAGAAAATGATTGCCACTGTTTTTAAAACTCCTGTTAAATTCTGAAGCAATAAGTTTAATTGCTCATTATGTATTTCTAAGTAGTTAGTTTCCTCCAAAAATTGACTAAAGATTTTCCTCGCTCAGGTCTTGACTCAAAGATTGTCCTTCAGCTAGAAAATATTGATTTGCTTTTGTTTGGCCCCTGTGGACAGCACCTTATCTCTAAGACTGGGTTTTGTTACGATGAGAGTTGACAGAATTCAGATTTAGCCAGGTGAAGTCTGTCATGGTCAGTAAAAATGTTAAAGAATCACAGTAATAAAATATTCTGTTAATCTTGTGATAATTTGTTTTGTTTTTTAAATCAAAAGCAGTTTTTAGTGATGCAGAGATTTGGGGGAGTTCGGGCTTTTGGAGTAATTCATGCTAATTGTCTCATCTACTTAGGATGTCGTTTGTCTTCTATGAATATCAATGCCTACATTCACTTAATCCAAAATCATTAATACTCCAAAATTTAATAATGAGAGAGTCTAGAAAGAGCTTTAAAACATGTTTAAATATATTCATGATTGTTAAGACAGAAGATAAATATTGCATTTCAAATTATTTTATCAGAAAAATGATATGACCTAATGCAGGAAGAACCATATGCCCCTTTTTGTTATGCATATGAATTATCTTATTAGCAAGCATATTGTGGCAGGTGAGGAATCAGACTTATGCACCATAGTTTAGGCATTGTGCAGGCTTAGTAAAAGGGTACTGACTGTAGATGGACAGCCCAGACTATTTAAGTGAAGTGCGGTGGCTGCCTAGCTGATGTAAGCAGGGAGATAGGTGCCTTTGAAGAGTGATTCAGCAGCTCTCAGTGCTGACTAATCACTAGATTTAGCCACTAGCAAATGCAAGATCCACAGTGATGTCTGAGCTCCTGCCTTTTAGGGCTGGCATAAGGCTCTGACTCAGGGTTGTATCTGCCCACTAATGATCTGGTACCTACAGCCCTCTTCCGATGCAAAATATTTGAGCCCATTTTGTTTCCTTCAAACTAGCAAAACCCTCCACAAAATGTTTCTGCCTTAGTAGTGCTTTAGCTTTTCTGTGATAACCTGGTGACAGAGAAAGCATGGCTTTGGGGCTCTCAGCACCCTGAGGGGGCAGAGCCTGCTGCCCTTGCCTGGGAGAGGGTATCCTCGAGAAACCGGCCTCTGTGCATTCTCCTGAAGATGAGCTACAACCCAACTGGAAATGCAGCAGTCACAGCACCAAACGTAAGTCTGAGCCTGGAGCCTGGTGGCCTGGGATTCACCCGGAGGGGTTGGTTGGGACTGAAGTATTTACCTGGTTTTCTAGCAGGTAGGAAATGGACAAAGTGACCAAGATCACTCATTCTCATTTTAGCTGACAGATGTGAGCTGCTGTTGTGCTGTGGGAGCGTACGCGTTGCCTGTGAGGTTCTGCAGGCCCTGTGTGACCACGGCTGCCACAGCACGGTGGGGTGCTTTGCGTCCAAAGCACGGGTTGCTTCCCAGTGTCCGTTGGTGCTTTTGGTTTTAGCGGATCTTTCAAGCTGCCGAGGAAAGGAAGTTACAAATGTGAAGGTGGATTAAGTAGATGTGGAGGCAGTAGCTGGGAACCCGCCTCTGGTTGCCCAGACCTGCTGTGCTCATCCGCGTGCTCAGGCGTACTTGTGCCATGTGATGGGGAGGGTTGGCCAGGGGTGGCTGGCGGTGGAATATGACCAGCCACATAGTTTAACTGCCTTGTGTCTTAGTGCCGATGTCTTTCTTCAGTCAGCAGGGGACAGTGCGCCCTTGGTCCCTTCTTTTCTGAATGTTTTAGGACGTTGGCCTCGGGTGTTCTTCTGCAGCAGCTTTCTGGTGATCTCTATACCTCAGGGAGGTTTCCCAAGAAGCAAATTGGTAGACTGTGAGCATGTTCTGCAGATGTTATTTAAGTTAATTTTCCTTACTACAGGTACATCTGCAGGCTATAACAGAGCTGGCATAGTTGTGCCATTCCAGTTCTATAATGTTAGCCTGACGTGCTACTGCTGCCTGGCACAGAGGACATGGTAGTGTTGTTAGTTGTGAGTTGTGAGTGATATGCTTTATACGTAGTTATCAGAGCCAGAGGTAGTTTGGATCTCCAAAGGTGAGAGTTGGAAAACTTGAAAAGACAAAGGAGATAATGAACCTTGGATGGTTTTTTAAGCATCTGTAAAATATCCTCATCCTGGACACTGTCAATTTGAGGTGTGTTTCTTCACTCACATTAAATCTGACACATAAATAGGCTCTCCCAGGACAAACGCTGTCCTGCCTTCTAGTCTTAACCCAACTATGCATTTGTTCTGTCTGCTTTCTGCTGGTACTGGCTTTTAGGATGTCATGTTGGGAATGAGATCAGGCATGTAATGCTGTAAGCATTCTCTCTCTTTTTATTTTTTTTTATTTTTTTTTTGTGTGGGGTGGGAACGGGAGGGAAGGAAATTGTTTTGCATCCAGATTAATTTCCTGGTCTGTGTGTCTGTGCAGTTGCATGAATGCCACTGCAAACACAACGAAGGGAACAAAATTGCTACTAAATGAAAATGTTTGTGGACTGCCATCTTTCGATATGAAAGAATAAATATGATTGCTTTATTAATATGACTTTGCTCTAGGTTTTCACTCTGTAGGCTAGGACCATATGTCTGTAATCATTATTCACTCCTGAAATGTAGTCATCAAGCATGTTTTGTGGCTTCTGTGAGAATATGTGCGTGTGTATGGGTGCTGCGGTATTCTTTGTTTAGGAGATGAAACACTTTTATTGGTGGAAAAACATAACTTGACTTTGCGCCGCAATAGCCTTAGCATAAATGATCATGCTGCATCTGCTGGATGGTGTTTGTGTCTTTTAAACACATGTTGTGCTGAAGAGGTTTTATCTAATTCTCACCGTCGTTGTAACTCTGCTGTTTTCAAAGGGTGAAGATGCTGAGTGACTCGGTGGTCTGTGCTCGCCCAGTGGCCATGGCTTCTCATCTTGCCATTGAGCTTTCCTGTGTATTTTTTTCAGTTTCTGTATATGAATTTACCCAGTGCTACACTGAATAGTCTTTAAAAAGTTATACAAAGTGATTTACATTAATATGGCATACTAATTCAGTGTTAGTGTTGCAATTGTAGAAATCCTGTTATAGGGTCTCTGCTGGTCTGTAATCAATGGCCTGCATAGGAAAAGTAAAGAATGAGTAATTCTGGTATATATTTTTTAATATGTAAACTTAATCATAGTAGCTTGGTCATAAGGTTTCTAAAGCAGACGGTTGCTTCAAATGCAGTTCATATTGAAGTAAAGTGAATATATTCTGGATAGATGTCTATCAATTATAAATTACCAGCTTCAGATAGATATAGTGAAATACTTGAATTCATTCAGTTCCCCTGTTTTCCTGGTTTATTAAGGCAGTATGACTTCAGTGGATGTGGGAAGCAGTAGGGGAAAAAAAAAAAATCTTAAGTGCATGTGAATATACATGTTTTCAGAGAGGACACTTTTTTGGTAATATGTATTTCAAAGTATTAATTCACAAATGACTGCATAACTTTGTAAATGCAGTTAGTGTTTTATTTGCAATATCCTAGCTCTTGCCTTTTTTAAGCCTTTTACACAGAATTCACTCAGTTTACGTGTATCTCTTTGCATAAATACCAATAATGCTTTAATTTATGGGTGTTTGCTGTTGGGCTTTGTTTAAATGAGTTCCATCCAAAAGGAATCGGAGCCTTCTATTCTTGCAGAAATGAATAAACCCCACATGAGGTGAATTTTCATACAACCCATTTCAAACCTGGAGTTTTCAGGGTATAATTTAGTTATTGCATTGGTGGTTTATGACCATATAAAGTGTAGGTGTGTAGGTAGGAGGTTAGATAGATGTACTTGTAAATGGCTAGAAGCAAGGAGGCTGAGTATGGTCTCCAGCAGTGCATTTTTCAGCTCACAGTTTCACATCTCTATCCTAAGGCATTAGATTACTAATTCTCCAAAAGCCAAAGATTTGTTTTACAGAAGAAAATTCTGATTTGATTAAGATACTGCTTCAAGACCTAATGTTCCTTTAGCAAATCGTGCCGCGACTGGAAACGTACATGATTGGAAATAAACTGCGTGTTATCTGAGAAAGAGGGAAAGTGCTTCATGATTTGGAATGATCCTGCAGCAGCAGTGTTTAGTGTAATGACAGTACACTTAGATTAATTATAGCACTGCTTCCAGGCGCCACTATGTACTTACTGTTGTGTCAGCGCTTTTGCCGTTAACCCCGTGTCGCAAAAGTTTTTCGTTTGGCTCTGAAAAATAAGTTGTCTTGTTGGAATTCGGGCTTTGTGCTGCGTGCTCGGTCTGAATCAACTTCCAGTTAGAGTTTGAATTGTAGGTTTGTATCCTTGGCCCTTCGGAGCGTATAGCTGTAGAAATAATCGTATGCGTTTGCTATTGCGTTATGTTTTCTGCTCTGCCCCTGTTTGATGGAAGGTTTCCTTTCAGTAAATGCTTTGATTGTGTTGTGATCGCTTCAGACGGGCTGAAATAAACAGTAAGCTATTTGACCTTGAAAATTGGAAGGTGTAAATAAGAAGCCACCATTTTTCTGCTTGGTATAGGAGTTAAACTTAGATTTGACTAAATACATATTTATATGATTAGCTGCAATAACTCTGAAGGATTGTTATGGCCCGAAATAGGCCTTGAACATGGCTTAAAAGGCTCTTTACACAAAAAAAATTCGAAAGAAGCTATTATAATTAGTCATGTAAATGCTAGAGAGTGGTTTTTAAAATAAACATTCAAAATATACTACATTTATAGAAGTGACAGTGAAATTAAGTAGCTTTTTGACGAAGTCATCAGAATGCTCTTGTCCTCATTTTACTGTTGATGAGACAGTAATAAATGTTGAGCAAATAAACTTGCTTTACCTAGAACATCTCATCCTGCAAATACGGGAGTCTCTGCACATTTTTCTAGCAGTTCTTAGTCTCTTATCTTCTCTTCGTTCTAATTTCCACTCTTAGATTGTATTTTACTTTTTTCTGAGTAGTGCTGGCAAGTGGCTTTTATCAAGAACAAATGATGCCATAAATCAGGACCAAAATCAATGATGCTGTGGGGCTGTAATAGCAAGATGCGGTTCTGTGGGCCTGAGTGTTTTACCTGCCTCTGAAGCCAAGACTGAGGCCCTGGGTACTGTTCCAACCCTTGGCTTCTAATTTACTGGCAAGTGTATGTGTGTGTGTATATGTGTGTGTATATATATATACACACATATACATACAGCTGTTCTGTCTCCGTCTTAGAGTGGAGATATCAATACTAAACTTCTGGTTTAATATGCTTCTCCTCATAATGCAAACAGTAAAAAGTGGACATTCATATTCAAGTAGAATTGCTTAGGAATACAGAAAACACTTAATTCTTCCACCCTTAATGCTACTAGAGCAGGATTTAGGGCTGGCAGGACTGGCTGAGGTGCCTGGCAGCGTCTTGGCTCCCTTCTTTTTCTTTTGAGCATGTGTTCTTTGTAGGTGCAAAGGATATCACGTGTTCAAACTGTAGGACCGGCTCCTTCAGTTGGAGGGAGGTTTATTTGCCCAAAGCAACAGGGTCCTTACCATCATGACTGGCCATTTGCAGCTGTAGTTACTGCTCTTCTCTGTGATAGGTGGTGGTATAAACAAGGAATGATTTGTGCCGCTGGAATAAGGCCATGTGTGTTATGCCAAATATAAAATGAGAGGGCTGATACGAGTGCCTCTTGGACCTGTCTTTCATTACCCTTTACACTTCTCTTTCCTAATAGAATTTGGAGGAACCAAACACATGCCGTATGCGGGGTTTTATTAGAGTGCTTTGCCTCGGGCCCTTAACTCCTTTAGCTGGTCATTACCTGACCAGTAAAGACCTCTAAACGGGTCATTAATGCTTAAGTAATAAACTGTTTCACAAGACTGTCTAGTACAGAACCTCTTCTATCATTTTTACAGTTACTGTTTTATAGATAAATCAATGACCAACAACTGGATATTCTTGTTTTGCTACATAATCTCGTAATAGCGGCCACAGTAAATAGACAGCGGGTTCGGTTGACTGTGTTCAGAAGAGCTGGAGATGGCCACATGCAAGTGGGACCTGGAGTTACATGTAGAGTAAGCCAGGAATCAGGTAAAGAATGAAGGCACGTTCTGCTGTTAGTGAAAGAAAGAATATCTGCTTATAAGGGGTGGTTTTTCTTTTCTCTCCCCCCCCCCCACCTCCTCCCCTTAGCAGGTTGTACGAGTTCAATAAGGTGGCTTTTCTTCCCCCACTGCCATATTAGGGATGAGTAGGCCTTGGTATAGTCTAATGTTGGTAGAGAGCAATTTCCTGCTTTCATAGGGGTTTTTCTGAACCAGCAATTAGTTAATAATGTAAGTCTTGCACTCTTCTATACCATACAGCTGTTGATTTTGAGTTTGGCATGTATTAAACGCTTTCTAGATACGGCGGTAAAAGGAGCTCTGACACACGTTTTTCTCCTCATTCTCCACATGAAATTTTCAGGCACTTCCTTTGACCAGCAGATCTCTTAAAATAGGGTTTTGTGCATGAAGCTGTACAGAGCTTTCTTTGAAAATGCATAATAGGTACCCTACAAATTTTGGCAGCGTATCATTGATTGACTGCTGGGCGCTGGAATAAACAATCCAGACATATACATCTTTTCTTATGTTAGCTTTTGAGGAGTGCCTGTCTGTGCTGGGACTGGAGTGGGTTTTTTGATTTTTGTCTTTGGTGGTTTTTTGTTACTGGTTTTTGGGGTTTTTTTTGGTCATGAGGTGTGAACATTCCAAAGTGGAATTCAATTTGATGTTGAAAACGGTTCTTTGTAGACACGCAATATTTTTCTGTGGTAAAATGGAACAAAACCTCTGCAAATTGATGTCTTCCAGGGTCATTGGTGCCCGTGGACCAAACACTTGGTAATTATTTTTCTAAGAAGTTGAAAATATGTTAATTATGGGACAAGTTATCTCTAGCAATGTAAAACAATTAATATTGAGCAGCTGTTTCTATGATAGGACTGGCTGCAAAAAAGACAACATTGGCATGTTTCTCTATTCATTTCCTTTACACTGAATTAGGAGTTCTTCATTTGGAGGTTCCATCTTGAATCTAACAAGAAAAAATGTATTTTTTGATATTTATTGAAAGAAACGATACAGTAAGTATTTTTTTCTTTTCCTCTCTTTTTTTTGAGGAAAAAAGTATCTTTTTGTGTAAAACCCTTAATGAGACCCACCAAGGACTGTGAGGTGACTTAATCCTGCCCATTATTATGCTAGATCCTCAAAGATGATGCTGAAAGTCATAACGTTATATATAGTGGTACAAGAATTGTGTGCTGACTTAGAATTAAGTAGGGATGAATCTGACACAGCACTTGGTTCAGTTTACACCACTCCTAATATCCTTAGCACCTGCAGCAGGATTTTCATTGGTTTAAAGCAAAAATGCACCAAAGCTAACATAGGATTAGAAAACAACTCTTCAGAGATTGCAACTCCACGATCGTCCCATTGTCATCTTTGCTGATAAGCAGGCAGCATTTGTACTGAATGCTTCCTTCAGACTTTCTGGACAGATGCTGTCCTGCGTGTCACACTGCTGTGTTAGAACGACATCAGGAATCAATTTGGTCCCATCTGCAATTGCCTAATATAATCAACCCCTATTCTGTGTAGTTCAACTCGCTACCTGCAGTAAGTGATTTGTGTGTGCATGAATATTAAACTTCCCAAGCAAAACGTGTGAGTAAATATGAGTTGACTATAAAAAAGTTATTTATGTGCACTGAAAATGAGTGCCCATTATTGTTTTTATAAAAAAAAGCATTATATTGCACCGTCATGGTGTGAATAATGATTATTGTTTCCTTTTTCCCTGATAGGAGTGAACAGTAGATCCCAAATAACATCTTTCTATTACTGCTTTCACTTCTAGCTAGTGTAGGCTCTGTTGTTGCAGTCTATTTGTTGTAAAGATTTTCTTCTCTGATTTTTTAAAGTCAAACCTCTGTCAGAGAAATTTTTCATGACTGAAGAGCTCTTAGGTTGGTTTTTTTGGACTTGACTTGAGTGCAAGTATATTTGCCTAGTGATTACAACAAGGTAGATACAATATTTACAAGCCTTAGCAATTCCTCTGCAAATGCAGTCTCTGGAGAAGGGCACAATAACAAAGCAAGCAAACATCACAGTTATCTAAACAATAAGAAGTTGCAGGCATTAGGGTGGTGACTTACAACGTGGATGGGAACCCTGGAGTTTTAGAGTAATTTGTGGGGATGCCGAGGAGATGGATTTCATTTAAATACAGTAACTGCTGAAATATTTCTAAGTTAAAAAGTCAACTAGTGGTTAGGTAAATATCCTCTTGACCCCTTTTAACTCTTGTGATGTACCGTTGTTTTAAAGTATTTACTTTGAAATGCTTGAGTCATAAAATGACCCAGGAGAGATGGATTGACCACAGATAGTTAATGCACAGGATTGAGTTGCTTAAAATTTAAACCCCGTGCCCATTTTTATCTAATCTATTGTTCTGTAATTGGATGAATGAGGTTATAAATGGAAGGCAGTGGAGTCTAAAAAAAAAAAAATACTTACCAAAAAAAAAATTGGTTTTATATAGTACTGAAAAAAAAGCATTAGGGGAAAAAATTTAGAGAAGAACAGAGATTCCTTCTTGTTTCTATAGAAACCAATAGTGATCAGGAGGGGAGAGAATTTCTTTCAAGTGTACATTTCAGCGAGGCTGGCTCAGCAGCTCAGCACACTGGAGGGCCGGTGTAAAAAAAAACCAAACCAAAACCCCAAACCCTCTAGCAGCTTGAGACGTGGTGTTCCTGCCCCTGTGATACCAGCTGGACTGAGGCTAACGCGTGGCTGAGGGCTTGTGGCTCATGCCGCTGTGGGAGAAGGGAGCTGTTGGCACTGCCAGGGCCCCCCGGGAGGGCAGCCCGGCAGGAGAGCTGCGGGCAGCCGAGAGGCACCGAGATGGGCACCCGGCCGCCACGGGAACGCGCACGGATCCGATGGGGAAAAGGGGAGAGGGTGAAAGGGGAGGAAAACACTGAAGGGGAAGCGTCCTGTCCTGTGTCAATTACCGGTGCTAATTGCTTTGAAGCGATAGTCGCCTTTGGTTTTATCGCGACAGAATCGTGGCCGCTAAAATACCGTGTGTCGAAATGATTACAGCCAGAACTCAGGGGCTTGGCTTTTGAATCATGATCTTCTTTCTAGTATATGACATAATCCCCTCCACAACAGAATTATGTTCTTAATTATGTTCCGTTTTCCTAACGTCACCTCAGTGTTGCCGTAAAAAGCAGATCACGGAAACATTTGAAAACCAAATTCTAAGGCAAATCTAAGTCTTAATACCGTACCTTTAAGATAATTGCAGGATTCCTCTCAATGAAGTTCGGGTCAAATGCAATGTCAAAAATAAGGCAGTTTCAATTTGCTGCAACCTGAAAGATCCCAGAAGTGACGGAGGAATATCTAGTAACTGGCAAAGACACCTCTGTTTGACATTTACTTTCGCATGTAAACAATGGAGCGCTGTATATTGGCATCGGAATGTATTAGCTGGTGGTGATCCAAACCCTGGTAGGAATTTAGATGGTTTTCCTTTCTGTTTATAAATACGTAGTCTTGATAACAAGGGAACATTTACTGCAATCTTGCTCTGCGGTTGTCAGAGCAGAATGAATCATTTTGAAACATAAACCTCCTCAGATCTCAAAAATATCAAGGAAAACATAAAACATAAGGGAAAAGGATTATAAAATACAAATAAAAAAGGTTCTTAACATATTTAGAGGCCTATGGGCTGTAAACACTGTAGATTATCATTAATGAAACTCTCTGCCAAGTACACAAACCAGAGTTCGGTAGCAGCTGTTAAGCAAGCATTGTTCAAAGCTGGATAATCCCTTGAACATTATATGTTGTGGCTCTGTACCTCTTCTATTAGTAATCAGATAATTGCCTTGCATTTTCTGACGTGTTTCTTTTAAAATTCAGTTTCATTCCTCTTCATGTCAAAAGGCTTTATCTTGCAATAATCACTTGGGCAAAAATCCCTCAGAGGTCAACAGGCAAGGCTGCGGTCTCCTTTACTTTATGGAAATCTGGTGTAATACAGTTCAGTCCCATGGCTTTACGATGGTAAATCAGAGAAGAATCCCACTCTACAAATAAGGTGCTTGGATTGTATCATAACTGAGTTACATTTTTTCCTATAAAATAGGCTTTTCTAAGTAATTAGGGAATAAATTAAAAATACTTTCTGCCACTATGTTTTACTGGAAAATTAAGTTTGCTCTTACATGGTGGGAGGAGGAGGAGAAGGTGAGGGACTTGCCAATTCCATTTGTCCAAGAGTTCAGGTCTCATAGGAAGGCTTCCCAGGACATGATAGGTGAGTGTTTGTCAAAGAAATTTGGAAATTACAGCAACTACTTTTTTTTGTTTGTTTGTTTAGCATTAAAATATCCCTAAGTCATAACAGCACAGAAATATTGAGCCATAGCCCTGGTAATTGTGAGTTCCCTTGAGCTCCATTGGCTATTAGGGTTGAACCGAGAGAGTAGCTTATCTTGCACTTCTGGAATTTCTCATAACCCTACAACAAAGCACTATTGATTTTTCTCAGCCAGGCAGGAGGGGAGGAAGGATTGAAGAAGGTCATATGTAAATGTGCTAAGTTTGATAAACAGCTGGACCAAATTTTACTGAGTCTAGAACCTCACCTGTGCTAAGTAAATCCATTTTCTAAGTCCTGAATTATGCATCTGCTCTTTCCTCTCAATTAGCACACTGTGTCCCTGCACTGGAGTGTTTAGCCTAACAATACGTACTGACACGGGCTGTTCAGTTTAAAACCACCACATCTTTTTGATGGGCACTGGCTTCCCAAGCTGCTGGCATGAACTTTCGTAGTTCAAGATCTGTTTCCAATCCCAAAAGTCAAAGCAGATGGAGACGTAATTCAAAGAACAGAAAATATGATTCATCCTTAAACCTGCAGGGTTGCAGGGACTGTTTCTGTCTGGTACTTAAAATTGTTCTACATCCCATGGCACAAGCAGAGGTTTGAGAGATGGAGTCACCCCCTGTGATGGGTAAGGCATAGTGGATATTTTCTAGCTAACATATCTCTGTAACTGTGTCAGAAGGAAAAAATTCTTTAAAAAAAAAAAAAAATTTGCAACATTTTGTTTTCAAGGTACTTTAATGCTTTCTGTTCATTGCAGAAGCAATATTATTAAATGCCAGCCAGCAGGAAAAATTAGAAAAAGGATGGTTTGAAAGACAAAAAGAAATGCATTTCCCCTCCATTTTCCAGAAATAAATTACCAATGAAGCAGGAGCTGTCTTTAGGCAAGGCTTCAGGAGGCAGATCAGATAGCAAAACTATTTCCTTGTTTTAGCGAGAAGCAGTTTGCATTGAAGACAGGAATTTAGGAGTATTTCTAAGAGAAAAGGTCTTGCAGCAAAACTGCAAATTGGGCAGCATTGCGTAAAGCAGCTCGCTCACTGATCCTCCCAGCAAAGTAATACCAATTAAAAAGGCATCTGTAACCAACAAAGTACAAATACACTCGTCTCCGTTGCTGTGAAAGGAAGATGCGTGTGAAACAGTATTATTTTAAAGGGCAACTAAGAAGTTTGGAGAAAGTATTCCTCAGTTGCTTTGTTGTAAGAAACCCCACTCTTGTGCAGAGTATCTGCCCACAGATTTCTTCTAGCATGTGTATTCATTTCTGGGATATTCCAGAAAAGCAGCTCTGCAAAGATTCGAACTTTTGGATGAATTTACTGACATTAGGATGTTAACGTTGTATATTTTCAACAAAGCACTTTGACCACTGTAACAAGGTTGTGACAGGTAGCAGTTTCTGTGCCCTGTTTGGATACAGCCATTATTATATACACACATCCTGGAGTGGTCACGGGCTTCAGCTGAAAGATTTTCTTGCTCTTATTCATCTTTGTAAGTTGCATAAAACTCTTGCATTGTCTTGGAAGTTGTGTGTTAGTTTGGATTTGCATTTCCTTAGGATGCAGAACGTGTCAGAGTCTTCCAAACTGTCTCAGCAGCACTGATATCCAAGAAGGCTAAAGAATCTGTGATGTAACACCACATTTTTAGAGGGTTTAGTGTGCCAGTGGCATGCAGTGGTCAGGGGTGCTTGTAGGTAACTGCTGGGTTCAGAACATTCGACTTCAATGCTAATACCATTGAACACTACTCATGTTTTATTGTTAGAGATAACATTGGCCAACTACAAAAGTTGTCCTGTGGTCTGATGCTCTAGTTTTGCTTTACAAGACCACAGTTATTCATGGTCTCTAAAGTTCAGAGAGATGGACAGCATTGAGGAATATTAATGTTTGGGTATTAGGCATGAATATGAAAGTAAACCACTTTGCTTTCATACTTCAATAATTACTGGCATTTTGTCTTTCATACAAGAGCAAAGGGAAGAGAAGGCATTGAAAATGGGGAAGGGAGAAACTAGAGTAAGAGTCGGATCCCATAACTAATCCCGTTGTAGTTTTCAGAGAAGCTGCAAAGCAGTTGAGTAGAGCAAGGGATTGAACAGTGTTTTCCAGTCCCTCATCCCCCCCTTCTTTACCTGAGCCTATTCTGGGATAAATCATTGTTTCTGAGAAGACTAAAAAACAGCTGACCTGGTTGCCAGGCAAACAGACTCTGAGATTTTCCTTATGTTTTAGAAGAAAACAAATCCCAACTGTTCACAGTTCCCCTCAAGTGGAATTCAGGAATGCCTTCAGCATTTGACTCCAGATGATGGAAGGCTCACAGCTTCAGCTAGAACCCAGTCACCTGCCCGCTCTGATTTGGACAGTTTGGTTTGGGGGAACTGAAAGGATGGAAAATCTTCATCTTATCTGTGAGGGGATAAAACGCTTTTCTTGTCATTGACCAAACGTGGAGACTTTGGGTATAAAATTCTTATTAAAGGATTACTCAAATAAGATAAACAAAATACTCTGAATTTCCTACTGGAGAAAAATTGCAGAAGCAAGTAGCTGTCATTGAACTGGGTGGAACATACACTTTGGAAGTAGAAATGGAGATCCACAGTAAAATTCAGATAGTACTGTAGGAAGCTGCTATTAATGAAAAAAAGCACCCAACAAACAATAAACCAAAAAAATAACTATGGAAAAAATAAATCTAAAGGGAAATGAGAGGGGGGAAAACCGGTGCTTTTCTACTAATTTGCCCCCTTCATTCTGTGTTTCATTTAGTAAAGCAGTCATAAACATTGCTAAACAGTCAAAAAAATTAAATGTTGCCGTATAATTTATGGTGGTTACAGGATACATGAGAGTGCACTTTAATTAGCAAATTGCATGTTTATTTTATTTGCTTAGCATATAATTTAGATTGGATAAATGTGCTTTGACTGGCTATGGCACCTTGGTATCCGCATCTGATATAATTTTTAATCACATTGTTTTGGAATTTTATTGCAGCATTATACAGTTGATATAACAGTGTACAATTAAGTATGCTCAGTTCACACCTTGCTCTTGAGGAAATTACTTTTTATCTGTATTTGGATGGAGCACTTCGTATGGCAAGTGAGAACTTGGGAGTGATAAAGAAGCGTGCACTGTGGGCACTAGAACTGCAACCTGAGTAGTAAATAATAATAGTAATGATGGTGCCCTGTTAGTGAAATGTGTTTGGGAGAAAGATTTAAAAAACCCCACAAACAAACCCTGGAAACAGGCAACTGGAGCTTATTCTTTTATGCCATTGTATATTAGCTGTGTTGTATTATATCAGTATCTTGATGTTCCAGCTAAACTGAGGGAGGCTGAGGATTGTGCTCGGTGCTGTCCAGAGCCAGAGCGGGAGAGATTTTCATCCGGCAAACATTAGTGGAGGAGGCAGATGTTGAGCTGAGGGTAAGTAGGTGATACAGGATGTGGGAGATTATTAGACAAAACTGTCATCTCAGTCCTGGGTCCTGCTCCGCTGCTATACTGTGGTCTGTGTCAGGATGCAGAGCAGCTTTTAAAATGTTACGAGTGTGAGGAGTACCATAAAGAACCAGTGCACTGGGAGAGGCGTGCACAGGCACGGGGGGTGTTCCTGGGATTCCGAGACTTAACAAAATTTCTGCTCTTTTTGGTTTGTTTGCTATTGTGTATCTGATCATGCTCAGGGAGTGTCAGTCTGGGATCTGTTCAGGGTATTCTGACTTCGACAGGCTTTGGCTCTGGAGTTCTGTTTTCCCTGTTGTCCACTTGGCTTTTTTTTATGTGGTGAGAGGACAAAAAGAAGTCTGTATCCATGCTTTGGGGAAATTCAGATTCATTTTACCATTTAAATCCCCACTTTAGGTAAAAAGTTCAGCGGCATGTTCGGATATTCTGTAGATGTTACTGGGGAATGTAACAGGGCTGCAACTTGGAGGTTTTGGAAAGAAAAAATAGATTTATTTACTTTATTTAAGGAAAAACATTCCTTAAACATATAGATATTAACAGAGAATATTATTTTGCAGTGAAAATATGAAAGGAATATAGAGCATTTAATTGAGATCTAGAATGTATCTCAGCGGTGGCATTTTATGTAGTGGTTTGACTTACAGAATTCTGCAAAAAGCTCTTCTTTTCACTTGCAATATATGGACTTTTTCCATGAGGGCTGCCTGAGTATTACAGACATGCCAATCTGAGATCCCAGGCGACTCTTGTGTCGACGAGATTGATGCCGGGCCAGATTATGCTTTCAGTCACACAGGTATAAATCTGGGGTAACTCTATTGTCTCGCTTCCGCCCAGAAGAGGATCTGGCCCACTTCCCTTGCTTCTCAGCCTTTGAATCATCGGCCCCGTAGCGCGGCAGCCTGGCTCTCCTGCGATTGGCACTGCTGGTTTCACCGTGGCAGGACGTCGACGGGGGTGTGCACCGCTCCGGCACCGACATTCCGGGCTTCGTTACAGCCTGTTTTGATAACGTTATCTCTAAAGAATGTTGCTTGCGCTGATTATGGTTATTAAAATACACAGAGATCACCAGATACGGCAAACAGCTGCTTAGTCACAGCTGATGGGAAGAATTGGATTCGACGTAGGTTTCGCCATTTGAAACTATATCCTCTAGAAAAACACAGCCGATTAATCCCTGCTGCATGCAAGCTAGCTGACTTTGTTTAAAATAGGATTATATCAGGATGATAAACAGACCCTAGAATTAAAGCACCTTTCTGAAGACTGTTGAAACATAGATGAAGAAAGCAAAGAGGAGAGTTTTTTTCTGTTGTGGTTTGGGTTGGGTTTTGGTTCCCCCTCTCCCCCCCCTTCCCCCTTTTTTTATTTTTTTTACTGATGTGCTGGAGTGTTTAAATAATATTTATGGGACCTATCACACAGATGTCTTAGTGCTGTAAGAAAATATCTGTGGTATTTAGAGCTAGTGATGCAGTCCTTTTAAATATCTGTATTGCTCTATAAAGGCAGACAGTGCTTCCCAGCATTCCTTATGGAACGCAGGGAGAATGGCATGGACCTCTTGAATAATTAATATGGTTTTCAGAGCAGTAGTCATGGAAACCCAGGCAGTGTCACATATATGGATTTTAGGAATTAGGCACGTTTTGAATTGCACATTTTAGCCAAAAAAGAGCATGCTCTTAAGTCCTAAAGATCAGAAGCATTTTCTCAGTGACTCTTTTGTTTACACTGATAAATACACATATCTTACATATTTTTGGATTTCAATAATATTTGGATGCCTAAAAATCTGCATGGTAGCTATCTAAAGGGCTGGTAAAAGCACTAACTGCCATAAGTCATCTTTTAGGTGTCTTACTCTCTTTTTTTTATTATTTTTTTTTCTTCTCTCCCCCCCGCCCATCCCAGACCTCTGAAGATATTAGGATGTAGGTTTTAAGCTGTACAGCCACTTGCTGTTTGCTTAAAGGTCCACGGCTTTACCACAAAGTTGCTAGGCCCTTTCTATTAGTTCGGTTGTGTGGCTTTTTTATCTGTCTGAAAAAATGTCTCTTCAGGATCAATATCGTCATTACCTTGGGTGTGTATGTGGAAGAAGTCAACCAGGCAGCAGTGAAAAGCTATCATCCAGTCCTCAGTAATATTGTACGTGTAAAGAATAAAAATACATGGAAGTTATTTATAGGCTATAAACCCTCTGGTTTCATAAACCATTTTATACTATTATTTGTCCAAGTCTACAGAGTCTCTCCTGAGTTCATGGCACACTCAAAAGCCTCTATTTTTTATTTCTGGCTGTTTGAATTGGGAAATTAATTAGAAATACACTTAGCAATTTATAGACATGAAAAAGCCATTTGGCCCAGTAAGCCTGCTTTCTTTTACCTTTTTTCATCCTCATTTTGTTTTGTAGCTCTCTTTCAATCTATTCTCTGCTAATAAAAATATCAATCTCTTTCATAAACTCATTGAGACTTTGTGGCAATAATATTACTTGGCAGCGTAATATGGCATATTCATTACTCTCTAAGCAAAATGATTTTTCTTTACATTTTGTGATCCAGATTCCTCAATTAGATGCACGCTTGCAGCTTTCATTGAAGTCAATGGGAGTTTTATAGCTGTCACTGATAGCAGATACTGGCTCTTTATTTCTGAATGTGAAATGCCCACGGTTTTGTTTTGTTTGTCAGTTGAACTCGTAATGAACAGGCTGTCCCCTGCTCCCACATCTCTGTGCTGTATTTAAAATTCTCTTAATATGAAATGAAGTATTTCTGTTGAGTCATTTCAAAGTTATCTCTTTTCCTAGCAAGAAGAAATTCAGTCACATTGGCTTGTCTTGACAACAAATCTTTAAGTATCCAAGGTGGTTCAAGGTTTTTAAAGTTCCACCTCCTCTACGGTAAAACAAACTTACCTGTGTGATGCTTAAAACTGTGGACAGAATTCTGGTTGTGAAGTAGTTATTAGAGAAATCGTCTTGCTTCCTATGATTTGTACTGCAGCCCTTTGATGCATCTCTGTGTCCTTGTTACTTTTTCTTTTACTGCAGCTCTACAAAGAACAAATGACTTCAGAGATTTTTCTGCGCTAAGCTCTAAATACCTTCCCAGTTGCTCCGAGCACTGTTTGGCTGCTCCTTTTCATGTGTATTCCCTCTTTCCTGGCTTATTGTGCTACAGCACTCCCAGCTAAGTTGTCCACTTGTAGATGTATGTCAGTGATGGAAGTAGTTATAAAGTCAAGAGGACCAACTCAGAAAGACATGTAAAGGTCTGCTGCCTCTTGCAAGTGTCTTGTAATTCCCTGAGGGTTTTCAGGAATCAACCCCAGAAATCCCATGCAGTTGATAATCTTCTGAATTGTAGTGTTCTGGGAAGAGTCACAGGGAGTTAATGAAAATGCTGAGTGTCCTTCAGACGTGGAAAGTGATTAGAGAAGTTAAAGGGGGAAAAGAATATGGTCCAGGACTGTAGCTGCATGCAAGACCATTTACTGATGAGTCAAACTGCCATTCCCACAAGAGAATCTTGGGTCGCACAGGAATTACAGCTAACTGAAGAGCTTGTCTTCTGGGCATGTTTGGCTCTCCACGTTTTCTGCTGCCTTTCAGGTAGAACTCCAGTATGTTAGTGCTACATACCTTCCTTCTTCCATTGTGAACGTTCTTCCATTCATGGCACCAGTACTATCCTAAACTTACTCCCACTTGGGGCTGTTACGCTTCCTGAGTTGTAGAAGAGGTCATTTTAATGCCAACTTTTTTCAAAAATCCAGTTGTCTCTTGGTTTTAATGCAGAAAATTATTTAGCAGTTACTTGGTTTCCTTCTCACAGAACTATATACATACATTCTTGCATATAAAGACACACACTTAATACTGTAGTCTCAAACAACTGATGCTGCTGTCGTATTTGCAAGTAATCCGCCGTACCGTCATTGCTGCGACCTTTCAGACCGCCGAATGTAAATGGGATTCTTATCCTCAGTGGTCTCTGGCCAACTGAAATTACTCACAGATTGTGTTCTAACAGTGCCTATCAAGTCAGATGACAATGCAAGAAGCATATCATAGTTCTGGCTGCACTGGCCTGTTTCCAGTGCTACACCAACTGTAGAGTTTTACGATGCAGTCTGTGGTTTGTCGAGGGTGGGTGCACCTCTGTTAGCTGTCACCTGCTTGCTCATAGCTATTGTGTTAGCCCTGACTTCTACTCCCTGTTGAGGGCAATACCTGTTCTTGTTCTTAAGCCATCAAATCTGTGAAAATGTTATTGGCTTTGTGGATCTGGGCTTTTTAGGTTGACACGTTACAATAACACTGTGCCAGGTAATCGGTGGAAGACGCTTCACGTACTGCCAAATTTCTGCCAGATTTGCATCTTTCTTTAGAAGGATGTCTTGGAGTCCAGGCAGGTGTTTCAGCAGTTAGAAATTTGAAGTATCATGCAATGCCAGGCCCCTGAGAAGAAGGCAGTGTGGAAAGAAGCGAGTGCAGAGTAGCAGTGGTAGTACTGGAAATTCTCTTTGTGGGCTATTAAAATCTTATCTCCTGGCACGATCCCATGGAAAGATATGTGTAGGTTAGGTTCCACTGCAGAAAGCAAAGTGACCATGAACACAAGTTTCATTCATTGCTGAGGAAAGGCTGTGATTAGCCTGAGGGAATAAAAGGATCAATAAATATGTTTTCTGCAGAAATTGGTAGGTAGATGAATGAAGAGCACTGTTTTTCAGTTCAGCCACTGGTGCTTCGCACGTGACTGTAACAGCAGCAGTCTTACGGTATCTCGCCTTTGTTACACCTTTCCATTTTATAATTTGTCAGTTTTCACCAGAAGATCAAACGAGGAGGAAAATATTTGTGTAAGCCAATTTAGATTTTGACCTCTAGAACCTTGATCCTAAGAGCCCTCTCTGGGGGTAGGTGGGCTTGAACTGTAATTCTTAAAATGACGTTCACCTCACCGGGCTTTCTTCGGGATCCCTCTCTCCTCTCAGATGTGCAGTGGAGAAAATCAGGTAGGACATAGATCATTGTTGTTCTCCTTCTCTGAAATTCCACCTTCAAGTGGCTGCAGCAGTATCGGGACGTAATGCATTCTTTCCTGGCTTAACAGAAGAAAAAAAAGAAAGTGTTTGTTTGGATATCTTGATGTTCACGGTCTGTTTTCATCATCTGTCCAGAATTGTGTAAAAGGGACTGGAGTGAAGCTAGATTAAAGAGGCTCAAAGTGCAGCTGATCTGTCATTTAATACATTGTCAGTAGTAGAGGCTGGCTGAACGCTGCAGTGGGCTTTAGATCTTGATTCCATCAGCTCACAGTGGAGATCAGGTGAACCACTGCACCTCATAGAGTGAAAAACTGAAACCGTGGATCTTTGCCACAAATCTGTGGCGTGTGGCCAGCTAAAGTTGGTATTAGTGGCAGGAGCATCTGAATATGCTCTAATCATACCTATCCCAGCAGTGCTCCGAGTGCAGCGACAGGACGATCATCCTGACAAGACTTCTGAGAACTTTCTCCTTTAAACACATACGGAATGGTGAGGGCTGAAAAAGGGAGGAGGGAGAGGAGAAGACAGGAAAAGCTTTAACGCTGCTGATGTGGCTTCTTTAATTTGCTGTCAGCGATGCCACCGATGTTAATTCTGGCAGGGTTAATTATGAGAAATTAAAAAGCCGCTCAGAACAGACTGTACCCTTCGTACTCCAATAAAGAGGCAGCTCTGGCGTGAGAAAATTTCTTCATTAATATATATCCCCAAAGGGCTCCTGCGTACAGCTTTCTGAATATGAATCATAAACTCCCAGGGACCCTGCAGGAAGCAGGGGAGCTGGGCTTCGGAGGAGATTGCCTATGTTCCTTTTACTGCTTCAGGAGAATGACGCTCGGGCTGGCAGGAAATCACAGCGCCGGTGACATTTGGAAAGAAGGATTTATGAATTCTGCACGTTGGTGTGTTGCAAGCTTTGAAATACGGGTTCAGATGGGTTCTGTACGGACACCGCGGTATCGATGTCGGCAACGTCAGCCTGTAATGCGTGCAGCTGTTAACACGGAGCTTAGCATAACCATTGTAATTGTTTACCATTTAGTATTTTGCCGAAACGGCTTTAGGGCATGCATTTATTTCGGGGGAAAATTTCACTGCCTTCTCACAAACTAGGCACTATATGCCCTTAACCTAATGCGTTATACTGAACGGCAATGTGATTATGCCAGATACATTGTAGGAAGTAAACGGAGAAGAGCACCACCTACGACACAAGCTGAAAAAAGGATGTGTCCCAGAACAATAATCTATAATTTATATTAGCATGACTTGGCAAAGTCACATTACCAAGCAAATCTAAGTGCAAATGGAACTAGATAAAAGTGAAATACCTCGGTGATATTAATTTTCAGCGGAAATAAAGCCCTATTGTTAAAAAATTATGCACTTAGACCATTTGCAGCGTAATTCTGATGCTGACAGGGTGTTCCGAAGTGCTGGTGCAATTTTGAAGTCTCTTCCCAGGAAAGGTATAAGGGTCTGTAACTCATTACTACAAACAAAGCAGTTAAAGTTAACTTACATCACAGAGGTCTAAAAGGAGGCCAGAGAACTAATTTTCATAAGAAAATATGTCTTTTTTTTTCTCTCCTCTAATAGACAGTGAAGCACCAATATACAGCCTGTTACCTTTCATTCAAGAATCTCAGCAGTCTTTAGAAACCTTAATTAATTAACTTTAATAGCAGCTATAGTCCACGAGTATTATTTTGAAACTGGATGTAAATGGTCATTCAGAGGACTGAGAAAAATCAGTTGAGATGGACCTCTAAGAAAACTGGAACATTACTTACAGCAATTGAGAGTACTTGGGGACGGCCTCTTAGGAGAAGTTATTTAAGCAGATTGCTTTTTCAGACGGTTATATTGTGTATTAGTATTGCAATTAGCAGTGCAACTTTGGGCAGCAGGGGTCTGGAATAGGACGTCGGGACTTGCGGGAAACTCCTGTGCATCTGCAGTCCCAGCGTCCTGGGATCTCTGTTTTGACAGCTCTTTATTCACCAAGTTAACCTGTTTATCAATACCAGTTGAGTTTTCTAGTTGCTTTGTGCACGTGGAGCTAGAGGTGCAGGTGGACTGAGGGGCACGTACACAGCGTGGTGCAGTACTGCTGTGACTGAGGAGCGAAGGCAGAGAAGCTCATGGCCATTTTCTTTGTTCTAACAGCAGAATCCCCCTTTCTACCTATGTAACTAAACATCTGCTATCAAAACTAAGGGAAAGATTAGGTATGTGCTATAAAAATGGCATTTCCTTTGCCACTGAAAAATGACTTTAACATTTCCAGGAATAAAGACCTTCTTTGTTTTCTCCGACTCTAATCCCTGTCTCCAATTTCACCTTAGAAGTGTGTGTCCCTCCCAAACCCTGAATCCCTGCTGTCACCAGCTGTGCATTTCTTGGCAGAAACCCACTTATCAGTGTTAAGGATGAACTTTGAGGCTCAGTGAATCATTCATCGTAATCCTCGTGTAGCAAACATAACATTTCGGCAAGATTTCTAATTACCTTTTGACTGTTTTTTTCCTAATGCCCTGTTGCTGTTGGAACGGCTCTCATGGCATACACAGAAATAACAGTAGACTGTAAATCTATCGACTGGAGCAGTGGTAGGAAGAAAAAAAAAATGTAAAAGGGGAGAAGGTCATTTTTCTAATTAGTGTAATATATCAACATGCTAGGAAGCTGAAATGGAAGAAGTTGTTAGAAATGGAAATTTGAGTGAAAGTGAAAGTTCATCTGCGAGTCTCTTCTTCTCCACTTCCCTTCAGTTACCTTACTCTCCAGAGCAACCCTTCCGACAGCTCCTGCCTGTGCTGTTCTCACGGGCTGAGTGTGCAACCCAATACACGTGCAGGGCTAGCTGCTTCTACCCTGCTGGAGGATGACTGCTTTAAAATATTCACGTAGTCACATAGCAGAGATGGGCACTGTTCTCAAATGACTCCAAACCCCTGCTTCCAAAGCCCTGAGGGCAGTAAAGCAGCAGACCAGTGCAGGACTGGGTTACGCAGCTGTGTCTTCTCTACTTCTCGTTCAGATCTACATAGATCACTTAGAAAGAAAGTGCTGTTTGTGCCCAGGCTTTGGGAATTGGCGACCACTGGATGTGCAGTAGATCCCAGCATTAAAAGGAGGAATAGCAGCATGTGAGTCTGAGATCCGTGATGAGGATGGGCAAAGTCTAGTCAGATAAGCCTGGTGTATTGATACACGTGGCATCAACTGGGAATCAATACACAGGCTACTCTGACTGGGAATGGCTGCCCTAAAAGCCTTTCAAAATCTTTTGCTTTCTAACAGTCTTTCCCAGACATCAGCATATTATTTAGGCAAAGATCATGAAAACTGCTCTGTTTCCAACTGGATTTTTCATCTAAAATGCAGCTCACTCGCAACTTGTTACTGTCTAAAGAGAATGCTAACGCTGCCACATTTCCTCATTAGCTTTGCATAAGACAGACTCCTGTGTCACAGCTGATGGAGCCTTTATGAGCCTTTTAGCCAAATGACTGATGTTTCCCTCGTTATGTCAGATCTGAGGGCACTGCTGGCATCTTTCTTTATTCGCTGTCTAACACCATCAATCGAGCAGCTGCCATGCACCCATGATCAGGCTGATTATTAAAATGTGCTCAGGAGGCTGCCGACACCAATTTTCTTTCATCTGAAGAGGCCAATATACACTGGCTCAAGCCGACAGTTATGTACATGGAATATTTAGTGCAGGAACCAGCAGGTAAGAGTGCGGCCGATTCCTTACAATCTGGATCCAGCCCATTGGGATTATCATTAAGAGGTTATAGAAACAATGGTGATGTTTGTTTTGGGGTTTTTTTTTGTCTCCTTTTTTAAATAGGGAAGTGGTACTTTTTGTTGAGGGACATCTTCTGTAAAACACAGCCCTTCCTGTAATACCTCAGTGCCCCTGGTGATGAGGGGTCACAGCCGTTCAACTGGAGTCCTGCTAAAAATGGACCTGCAGGGTTACTCACCCCTGTGTTTTATAATACTAGTTTTGCTCTGCTGTCTTTGTTCACTGATACGTCAGTGTCTATCTAAGGGAGACAGCCCTTGCCATCTTTCTGATGCTAAGAGTAAAAAAAAAAGTCTTCTGCAAACAGTGTAGTTCAGAGCCATGGGCTGACCCAGCATGTCAAGGATTGATTGAACAGGAGCTTAAGCTTACCTGGAGTTTCCCTACCAAAACCAAACAGACCAGCTTGGCCCTGAGGTTAGGTGTGCAGCTGGAACTGTCCTGTTAACCCCCTTCTGCCTTGGGGGGCTCGGATCCTGAATGACTTCCTCTACAAGTAGTAAGTTCAAATCTTTATTTCTAATGCATTTGTCATCTTCATATTTAAGGATGACCTGTGAAGGTTTGATTGATTATTTATTTACATTTTTTACATTTTCTTAACCCTAGGGACATCTGTTTTTTTTAAAGGAATATTTGAAGTTTAATGGTTATCAGATCTAGTTGGCTTTTTGTTGTAGTCCAGTATCGTGGTTGTGACTAAAGGTTTAGCTAGACACATGGTATGTAGGGGTTTTATATGTAGCCTCATGTATGTATTATGAGTATAGCACAAGGGAGAAGGAGGGGAAAAGCCTCTACCAGGCTACAGAGCAAAGGGGTCTATCACTGACTTTCACCAAGTTCTTACTGGAAAAAAGGGGCAGAAGTTTTATTTTCAGATGTGGTGGATCCCCTCCTCTTGCCCTTGTCCTGCCCAGGCTGTTAATGTGCCCAGGCCTCCCCTTCTCTGCATTGTCTTTTCTAAAGCATACTGGTTTATTTAAATGGTTTCTGCCTTGGTGAGGCTGGTCGTTCTCTCCAGTTGCTGCAGTGTTCAGACCCAATCAGTATGTTGGCTGGAGAGGAATTCTAGGAGCTGTGCTGATCCCTCAATTTGAGCACTTTTATACTGTCTGCTGTGATCCTACAGGCAATGCAAACCCGAGTTCTGTCACACTATAGAAATACACACTTTTTTCCACAATTCAGTTTTCACTTTTCTGAAAAAAGAAAAAACAAAAAAAAAAAAAAGGAGAAAAAATACTAAGCTGCCTGCATTGTATTCCTCAGGGATGGAGATCCCTCATAGACCCCATGATAATCAAAACCACCCTTAAACTGCTAATTAGCTATGTAACGCTGCTGAGCACTTAACGCTTTTATTGTCTTCTCTCAAGTTTACACCCAAGAGGTTATTTCTCCCCCCGAAGAAAGCCCTAGACTAGAAAGGACGAGATGAGAGTGACTGAATTATCAAGATGCTGAGAGTGAAGCCCCAGTTAACTTTGAGACGAGTTTTGTTCTGGGTGCATCGGTAGGAGGGTTTGCTGCAAGAATTGGTGGAGGGACTTGTCATTCATTGCAAAAAGAAGAATGTTTGATTATGGTCTTATCTCCAGACAGCTGTATGTCTGTGGTGGTTTTAAGACAGTAATTTTGTGTGGCTGAGTGTCCCCGTGTGTGCTGAAAATTCAAACCCCGCGGTCCTGTGTAGTTCTTGAACTTTATTCTGGAATGCTACAGAATCAACACCAATTCTAATAGCATCGTATTCTATGGTATTAAGTGAATACGTTTTTCATGGCCCACCTGCTAGTGTAACTAATTAACAACCATTCTCATTAATTACATTGATCAGGATCATAAAATAATTTCAAATTGCTGAATATGATCAACAGGAGTAAAATGGCTTCGCTTTAATCCCTTAATGATTTTTTCATGATTAATCAAACAAAATGTATGTAGTTATTTGATCCATTTTTTTCTTCTTGAAACTGCAACTCAGGGCAATTACTGGAGACATAAAGTTGGTGCAAACAGAACTACATTTCATCTGGTAGCTAATTAAGCAATAAGGCACGATAGGATAGGGGGTGTGTGAGTTGAGAGGAAATCACCCCCTGAGGATTTGGGGGGAAAAAAAAAAAAGAAAGAGTACACACGAGGATCTCTGCTCCCCTAGGAGTCTGATTATCTTCGTATAACCACATACCCTGCAATTGCCTTCTTGCTAGCAGGAAGTTCTTTAAGATTTTATATGAAACTGAATTAGAAGTGAAAAAAAGTCTTGCTAGAGTCTGCTCAGAGCAACGGTGAGCTGCAGGCTCAGGATCTCGCTGGAAGGCTCACCAAATCACATGTCATTTACAACTTGGCAATAGCCAGTCACCAGCTTCTTTTCAATAAAACCAGCAGTTACTGCTGGGTCTTTGGATGTTGTATAGGTCTGTCTTTGACAGTATGTAGCCCTTTCTTGATGTGCAAACAAATACAGCCTTTGTTTGCCTTGGCTTCAGACAGCTGATAAACCCTGGACTCAGGCTATTGCACTGGGATGTTAAGTACTGGTAGGTAAACTGTAAAGATGCTTCGATATATGTATGTGCACAAAAGAACATATGAATCCAAAAAAAGGTTTACAGTTATGTTTGTCGTGATTTATTGTACTTTTATTACTTCTCATTATCCCAGATTACTGAGACATTAACAGTGTTTTGCATGGTCACAGAGCTGGAATGGTTTATAGCCGCACTGACATATCAGCAGGTTTCTGTGCAACAACCAGGCAAATTCAGTCATGTGTTCCTGTGAAAACTTTACCAGGCAAACGTTTTGTACTTAAGGCTTGGAGACTTTTTCCTGATTTGATAGCTAAGCTTCTGTGGCTTACCCAGCAACAGAAATACAATAGCGTAGTCTGTCAGGGTAATGCTTGCTGTGTGGTCATAAAGATCCACGGTATTTAACCTAGTTTTGCATGAAATAACTAGATTTAGATCAATCACAGTCATTTTGTAGAAGAGAGAGAGAATATTAACTTGGTCTTGAAATGTGATTAATTCCCATTTGCTGTTTTCAAAGATAAGCGATGCTCACAATCCTGTTAATTAAAAAATCTGGAGTTTTCCATTTTACTTCATGCACTATTTTTTTTAATGAAATAAGTTTGTCTTTTTTTGCTTCTTATTATGACTGATGCCTGGCTCAACATGCCACAGGCTTCCTGAAGGAAAAGTGGTGTGTACTTGTTGTGACCCTATGAAATGAAGATAAATGGTCTCATGCATGATACATTATGGGCTTTATGACATGCATAAATATACAGTAGATTGTATCCTTTCCATAAAAATGTTCTTAGATTTCTAATATTGTGTTATAATGTGGTTTTGTTAACAGGATGACAAATAGCAAAAATATGTACGTATTAAAATAGGATTCCAGATTTGTGTGCTGTTCACTCAACTGTCAGCAATTGCTGCTTCTCAAAGAGCAGTCTGACCTTGCTAAATATTCATTTCATGTCTCCACCATTGCTTGATTAAGTCAGGAAACTTTCTGTGCGTAGCTGTACTTGGCATGAGTCTGATGGCCATGTGGAAGCACTTTCTTGGTCAAGGTTAGGAATGAGCTAGACCTCGTTAAAAACTAAAAAAGCACAGGAGTGAGGAGATCTGCATGGTCTAGAAACACTGGTTTCTTATGAGGACTACTGGTTTCACATCTTATCTTTAGCGTGCAGCAGTTGTCAGGCCTGCATTATATATTAAGAGGAGGAAATGTCAGTTATTAACGTACTGTAAGAGGCCTGGCTAGGAATACAAAATGACCTTTAAACTCAAAAAGACAAAAAAGGGGAGGGGAAAGAAAACATAGATTTCCTTTATAATTAGCTTTATTATTTTTATTGAGAGTGTTTTGTCATTTGGATTTTACATCTTGCTTATGCTGCTAAGCTCATCTACTAATAAAAACAACGACGACAAAACCAATAATCATCCTTAAAGTTCTACTGCTCTCTGAGTGTGCATGGGGGGGGGTGTGCGTGTGGTGTTTTATCTGTGCCCTCATTGCTCAGCCGTGACCTCTAAAGCCTCGGCTTGAAGCCACTTTGCTCACAAGTTGCACTGTGCTGAGGTGCAAGTCACCCGTTACCTGACAGGTTGTGGGACAGATTCTGAATGCGTGGGAAGCTGTGTGCCCAGTACTCCCCAGTACTCCGCTGAGCTGTGGTATTTAACTTGAGCTTACTGTCTGATCCCGGATCTTACTTGGGAAAAAAAAAAAATCTCAGAGCAAATTGTGTGTTATTTAAAATGGGATCGTCTAATTATCGTTGTTAATCAAGAAGGCAACAGGGTGTGGGAATGTTTATACCTGTAAATATCCAGGTGTTTTGCGCTTTTGAAGTAAGCAGCAGTCAGAGTTGATAAATGTCTTGGCTGGAATTTAGCAACACAATGAACCTCTGTATAGATATCCCACATGGTATCAATTGAAGCTCCATTTAAGACCTAATCGTTGGCCCATACAAGCAGAGGAAAGCTTGGCTAGACAGATGGAAAGAGCTGCTTTAAGAAGGGATCAGAAAAGGCATTGCTACTCGGCTGGCCTAAATCCACTAATCTGATGTTATTATTAGCGATAAGGAGCAGCGACCAGGATAAAATCTCATTCTCTGCAAATGTCATTTAAATAGGACTCTGATATTTTCCAGTCAAGTAGACAGGCTTTAGTCAAATAGTGAGCACTTTATTTGTAAATGCAGGAGGAAAAGAAAAGCTTTAGTTCAGCAAGTTCTTAAGATGTCAGCTTACCAGTATTGATTAATCGTTCAGCAGTGGCAGCTGCTTCTTTATTAAAAGGGTAGCTCTCCATACAAAAGATATCAGATGTAGGAAATGTTTGTTGACAATTTACCTTTTCTCACAATGTGCAAGAGCTCAGTCTGTTACATTCCCCTGCTTTCTGGCCCTGCAACTCAGATAATGCCCATGAAGGAGCGTATTAGTCCATCTGCACAAGGTAGATTGTGGCGGCTGGACTCGGCTGGAAATGTCGCTCTGTTTGAGACAGACCTGCAGCACCAGCTCCCAGCATGGGAATTCATTTGTGGAGAGCCAGCGCCGCTTAGGAAAAGCCTTTGGTTTGGCTGGGTATGGATGTTTGGAGTATACACAAAAAATACAGCCCGACGAAGCCGGAGCAAAGAGTGAGACGAATGCCTGAACTTCACACGGTGAGGGATATGACCTACAGGGCACCATTGTCCCTTTGCGTTTGGGATGTTTTAAAACCTTTGCTGTCACCCGCTGCTGAATGGAGTGGTTGGTGTGGTGATTTGTTACACCACCCAGGTGTCTGGGGTGCGTACGGGCAATGGGCACGTAGCGCAGCTCTGCACCCACAGATGTTCCAAGAGAAGTGTTTCCTCCTGTCTCTTTGAATACATTTCTCCTTAAACTTAGGACGTGGAAATCTGAATGTCTGATCGTGTGGACTCTCTCCGTGGAGAAAGGTAGGCAATTGGATACATTTCGGGCTGAAATGATTGACCTCTGGAGTCCCCCCTTTGCTAGTGCAGGGGGAGCTGATGTGTTCAGTGTAGACTGCTGTCACCTCATTTCCTGACTGTATTTCTTGAACAAATGAGTTGAATTCCACTAACTGATTGTGGGACAGTGGCAACAAATGTTGCACGGTGTACACAAGCCAGGCTTATCCCATTGCTTAGACCTTTTCTTGCCAAATGCAGGGCTGATGAAAGACAGATGCTTTTCCAAGGGATTAGAAGGGATCTTAGGTCACGTTGGCATATATGTATTTTCTTATAAGTACAGTTAATAACCAAATATTATTCTGGAAATTTGAATAGTTTCTTTGCTGTGCACCACCCTTGACTGAACCTCCCGTCTCCCATTTCTTCTTGTGGTTTCCTCTTTCAATCAGAGCTCTCCTGCCATGTTCTTTGGAAGTAAAGGAGTTGAATTGGTAACGTAAAGCAGTTTGAATTTGGCCTCAGCTTTCATGAAGGCCGGGGAATTAAAATGGATTTAAACCCACAAACTCTTGTCTCACCTTCAGCAAATACGTAGCTATAGAAAGAAAACAGAAAGATGCTTTTAAATCCTTGTAATTACTGAATGCTGAACACTTGTATTCTTGGGTTAGTATACTGGGGGGTTTTGTATGTCAAATACATCTCCTGCTAGTGCATGCTTGATGAGAACGTGTCCAACGTAGCCAGTCTTACTGAGTGAAGTTGAAACTATTCGCTGTTTGAGCTGTGGCTGAATAAACCAATTAAGGACTTAGCCAAACCTTCACTGGCATGTCCAAGTCCTTGGGACGCAATAAAGAATTTGATTCCTTGTCCTTTTCATTGAGGTGATTTTGCTTTATACAGCACTCTGGCTTCTCGTAGATATTGGCTGTATGAGCTTACTTCAAGAAATCTCAATTTGTATTTTCTGTGAGCTTCTGTTCAGATGAAAACCCAAATGAATTTTTGAGCTCTTCGGGGTGTTTACCTGTGACTAATTGTCCTAAACAGTTTTTGCAGCGGGTGGTGAAGTATTTGTTATTTGTCTCTGGCCTGGTAACTGCAAATTCTCATAAACCTTCTGTGATAGGATTTCTAACTGTAAAGTTTTAAAAAAATGGAAGTGCAAGTGCCTGTGCCAAACACTCAAGCAGGCCAGATTTTACTCATCTTCTGTTCTTACTGAGACTGTGAGATTCTGTTTGTCTCAAATGCCTGTAGGTAGTCTGGGTTTTTTAGGTGTTCTGAATTAGTAATTTATGGAGTCATCCAGCAGTAAAGTCACCCGTTGACCTTTGTTCATGCTGTCCGACTATTTATGGTTAAGAAGCAACTGGGGTGATCTGGTGGATAATGTATGTTACTGTGGTGTGCCAGATGGTTATTTTTATTCAAAAATCAAGATTCGTTTGTAAATGGTGTTTGGAAAGTGTCATCTTCTACACTTCCTGACTCCAGTTACTTACTAAGCTCTTGTATAGAGATCAGTAGGGGACTCTACCATATATTTTTGTTCAAGATTTATAGTTTTAAAAGAGAAATAATATTAATTGAACTGTCAGTAAAACTGTTGACTGTTGATACTGTACTAAATTGAATAAGCAGTTCCTTAGAGCTGACATTTTTTTACTTCTTACAGTAACTCTTTGAAAGCATGTGTAGACTTAAAGAATCCAGGGTTTGATATAACTTGATACAGATACAGCTCAACATCATATAAATTTCGTATTTGTCTTGCAAATACTGTTGCTGCTCTGTTGCTAGCTGCTTTGAGCAGGAACTGGTATTACATCTCTGTGGTGGATCTACAGTACTGCCCAGTGGTAGTGAGGGAGCCTGATCCCAGGGAGTAGAGTCTTTTTTCACTCGTGATTTGCCATCTCCAACCAAGGTGAAGCTCCAGACTCCTCGGATAAAAAACATATTTCACTCTATTGCTCTATTATACTGTTTGTATAATCCTTATTAAACCCCCCTGCCCCCCCAAAAAAAACACCAACAAAAAACCACAACACAACAACAAACAAACCCAAATCCAAATAAACCAAATGCAACCCCCCACCAAAAAAAAACCCCAACCAAACAAACAGAAACCCTCAACACTCCCAAAGCCCCCAACCAAACTGAAGCCAAACACCGTCACTCCTCCAAAAAACCCAGACCTGCACTGGCTGACTTAAAATGCCAAAGCTGGAAGAATCAAGGAGTTGCTGTGAGTTCCTATGCGTAAGTCATGATCTAATTGTGGCTTTATAGGGAAGTCAGTAGGATTTGCGAGCATTCAGTTGTATTTGGAGAGCGTAATGTAGAAAATGAGCTAAGTAGCGTTTCGGCTGAAGTTGTGTTCCCTGGTACACGTGACAGGCCTTTGTTCCTGGCAGGACTTGCCCATAGGTGACTGAGGGCAGCACTTGGGCTGTTTCAGCAAGAGTTAGATGTAAGTCAGCTTGTTATCACCCCCCCACCCCCCTCCAAATTTCACTCCTATTACAAACTGATAGTTGTAATTTGCTAAGAACAATTATTGCTGACACCAGTCATCTGCTTTTACATACCCAGTATTCTAAGTACTGATACAATGAAACAGAGGAGGAGGGAAATGTGGCCACAAAATTCTTCCCCATTGTTTGGATGTGGCAACTCCAAATAGTATCTGTGAGCTCACCTGTAGTAACTGGCTGTGGAGAATTAGTGAAGCTTGGGGAACCTTCTTTTCCTTTTAATTAAGAGCCGGTGTTTAAAATATATGATGTGTGGACTGTGTTTTATTGGATTGAGCACAAACACCTTCTGCCAGCAATGCTGTCTGATGGGAGGAGCTCCGCAGTGTCAGTGTCCCGTAGGAAATGACTGATGTCAGAACACAGAGGGCTCCTTTGCAACCCGTGCTGATGGATTTGAAAGATGCAGTTGTGTATTATTTTCTAAAACGCACCTAGAACATAAGATGGTTTTGGTGTTAGCTCCTGGGGACCACAGGAATGCAAATGGAGAGCACTGTATTTATAAAATAAAAATAGGTGCTGGTCTGAAGCTGTCTGCTAGAGTAGAAATGAATTTTAAATTACATGTGCCTGAGGCTTTACCTTACTTGCCGTGGGCAAGGCAGATCCCCCAGCCATGGCACCGTGTGCACAACTGTGCTACTAACAAAACACTGCTCTGGGAATAACTGAACCTATACATTTTGCAAAGCTTTTCCTTCTGCTGAAAAAATAGTACCAGATGATGATTTTTTTTTTTTTTTTTTTGTCATCCGCCTGCATTTTTACTTTGTCATGCTCAAGTTAATGCAGAGTTAAATACAAGGCTGAACTTCCTCTCTGGCTGAAAGTGGTGTTCTGCTAATGCCATCCATGAATCTGAAGCTATGAGCCAGATTAATGGAAATGAGATGTTCCACTTTTCCACCAGCCCTAAAAGTGATTCCCTGCCGAGTGCAGAGGAGACTTGCTTTCTGCTTAGTGTAATTATAAAAATCCAACCTGACCAGCAGCGCTTGACAGTATCAGCTTCCAGGATCAGCAGAATCAAAATATCAGCCCAGTTTTGCACATCCTGCTTTTTATTTTTCTCGGTGCTCTTTGATGATGCTTGTATTTTTGAGAGTGTTAAAGAGAAGTTTTCGTATGTTGATTATATAGGCTTTTAATCACTAGTCACGTGTGGAAGCATGTAAGCAGGGACAAAAAACCCAATTCTTTAAATATTTTGGGGTTTTGGTTTTTTTTTTTGCTTACATGCTTTTCAGTGCCTGGTAAGGATGATCTCTGCTTAATTGGAAAGATGCGGCAGCTGCTGAGTAGAGTTGTTGGCTTGAGTTGGATTACTCGTGTGAGTAAGGGCAAGTTCGGGCCTTTTTTGTGTCGCTTGTGTCTCTGCTTCCTACGAATGTAAAATGTCTTTTGGCAATGGTAATATCAAATGGTGAAACTAACACTGGAGAGTTTAATATTTACAAAAACTCGGTAAAATAAAGAGCTCTGGAGATTTGATTCCTAAGTCCTGAAAGCAAGTATAAGAACCTCCCACATCCATGAATGTATGTTGAGCAGAAATGAAACATTTAGATTTTGCTTCTCTTTTTCTATTTATGCCTTTAGGGGGCCGTAGTAGAAATGGAATACATAATGTATTGACAGGAGATATATATTCCACTTGTGAGTAAGGCTCTGAATCCTCTTGGCTTCACTGTTTCTGAATCATCATGCCTTTCCTCGGTGGAGAGATAAATATGGCATTCACTTCAACCCATTTAGCCCATTATTCATTTTTATAAAGCAGGACCAATTAAGACATTCTTTTGTGTATTTGCACATTCTACATATGGAGCAAAAGGGAGTTAAAAATATCTGTTGCGGCAAATGTGACAGGATGCTCACTGAATACTGAACATGTTACTCCTGCAACAACTCTGAGCAGTAAAGTGGCATTCGGGAGCTGCCGAAACACACGAACTGACGCTTGTTTGGTTTTGTGTTTGCTCCGTTGCTGATGTCTAAGGTGCAGAGTCACCCCTCTGCTTATCTAAAAAAGTGCTTTCCTTCCCACTTCCACAGCTGCCTGCTGCTGACCAGACAGTGCCTCGGTGCAGCCCTGCAGCCATCCACAGAGGCAGAAGTGACCAAATAGTTTCTGAGGCAGATAGGTCTGTTCCAGGAGGGATCTGTATTAGGTAGCACTGGTGTATCGACATGGATTATTTTATTGGTATTGCTGCTTTCTTTCAGAACGCGTGTTTAGACTTTTTCTTCAGTCTCTGAGAGTTTGAGAAGACAATGAAGTTAAAAATAATAAAAAAACCCCCAAAGAAATGCCTGCTATTGCAGGCTTAAGGAAATAAGCCAAAATACACATTTTCAATTCCAACAACATTTCAGAGTGGTATAAGTCTCCTGTTGGCTTAAGTGTTTCTTGGCACAAAATGCTGATTATATATGTCTCAAGGAGACAATCAGCATGTTCATACAAAAGTCTCAATCCCTAAAACACAATAACATGTGGTTGCCACTAAAGATTTGCTGTCGAAATAGATAAGAAAAGTTCCTCTGGATTACGATATGGGGCTTTACACTGAAAAGCTTTGTTTTGCATTAAAAGGTAGTTTGTGGCGTTGTGAAGTGATGAAATGGTATGCAGCACAATACGGTTTGAATGGAAAGGAAATGCAGTAAGATATAAACTGGTTTGATGGTATTTTTCCGAGCAACTCAGTACTATTTAACTGCCGCATTGCTGCCTGAAACAAGTCAGCCCAGTCCTTACTGAGCAAGAGTGGAGTGCAGGGCTTTTCTGCAAAGCCTCACGTACTGGCACCATGGCCCAGTGGCAGACGGGCAGCTGCGGCTTTGGCAGAAGGGACTGTCTGGGGTAAGGTAGTGGAATGGGCCAGTCTGTTTTGGTGGGTCAGAATGGCTGTGAGTGACTCCTGTCTTGTGGGTCGCTATTAACAGTGATGGAATCGGGTGCATCGCATTGTATCTTTTGTGTCTGCTAGGCTGAGTTCAGTTTTTCACCTAAGGTCCTTTTCGGATCTCTCTTGGTATTGTGGCTTAGAACTTCAGCATCTTTCTGGGTGCGAGTTTGTGAACGTCAGGGTGAACGTATGTTGGAAACTTCTGGTCGTGCAGTTTTGTTTTGCTCCTGTGATGAGTGTCATGGAGTCGGAAGAGGCCGTTTATGAACAGGTCTGACTTTCTCAGGCACCAGAAACACACCCACGGAATGTTGAGTGAGGAGCTCACCCACTCCGGCCATGGAGGCCAAAGGCAGAGGAGAGCTGTGCTGCTTGGCTGGAGAAGGCTTCGTTTGAGCCCTTCTGCCAGGGGGTATGCCAAACCCCTTGTGCTTTTCTTTCAGAAAGACTTCCAGTGCCTGTTTAAAGGCTGCAAATGGCACTGAATCCCTTGCTTTTCTACTTAGGTTGTTAAAAGAGTTATTATTTTGTTATTGTTGAAAATTGATGCTGCATAAACTGGTTTGAATTTGACTGGCTTCAGCTTCCAAGCACTGGATCTTGTTACACCTTTTTCTGCTAGATTAAATACCCATCTGCTCTCAGCAATCTCTTTCCTGTGATCAGGTTGCCTCTTAACCTTCTCCCTTATGAACTGAATAGACTGAGCTGTAGTCTCTCCTTGTAAGGCAAGTTTTTCCAGGCGCTCTAATCGCTCTTGTAGCTCTTGTCTGTGTCCATTCCAAGGCTTAGAGGAGGTAGGGAATAAACCAGCTAAGCAGGAGAGGCCCACTTCTGTTTGATTGAGCAGTTTAGTATCAGGAATTGCTCATGCCTGTTGAGAAGGCTGAGAGGTACATTATGATGGAGAAGAGTAACAAAGCAGTGTGTTTCATCTGGCAAATAGAAGGAAATTCATGTCTATGTCAAGCATCGCTTTTCTAAAAAGCCCTGTCTTTCCAGTCGTTAGCAGAAATTCAGCTAAACCCATGGCTGCTTTTCCTTCTTGGTCCCTCTGTCGTACGGTCGTATTTTCCAGTGTGTCCTGGCGTTGACCGGTCTCGTCACCTCTGATCCTGCCCGGTGGCTCTGGTAAAGTTTCTCTGTGTGCTTTGTAGAATGCCAGAATAAGTGTTAGAGTGACCACGAGAAGTTCCCCATAGAAGCACCTTGGTAATGGCATGATTTTAAATATTTTAAGACTGATATTAAAATAATATATATATATTATTTGTTACTTTATGTGTAATGCACCACTGATCTACTTTTGCTAAACAAGGCACCTGTTTGCACAGTTTAGCTGACCTATTAATGTGGCTTTTCTGGCCAACTTCAGGGCACAAGGCAGTCAGAGTTCATTTGATGTAACTGTTACGAGGGAACGCCTGCCTCCCTTTTTCTGTTTCTCATTTTCTAAATAGCAAAATAGCTACCTATAGGCAGATGTGACTATATCCTCATGCTGTACAATTAAGTAAGTTTTTGTTGTATTGAGACTCTATTTAGTATAAGCAACCAATGTGAATAATTGAAAATCTTAGTGAGGTCTTCGTATTGATTGTATTGCCAGTGATTGGTTTGTGCTAAGCATTTGGGATTCAGTAGAAGTATCTTGTAAATACGTTCTGCTTTAGTGTTACTCGCATGTAAACATGGTATGTTGTTAGGATGGAGCTTGCATTATTGAAGAATCAGAACAGCTAATCCTTGATAAGATCAGAATGCTTTAAAAAGTGTAAGCGAATGCTTTGTCCTTCAGATTATATGACCCGAAAATAAAAATATGCAAAAGAATTTAATAAAACATAGGCTACCCTGTGTGAGTGCTCTCTCAAGGCTTTTCAAGGAGTAAATGGTTACCATTACCAGAGGTAATGTACTTCATTTGCTTTCCTAAGGAAGCTACTGTGATATTAAGAGAAACTCCTGAGCTAGGATTGGAATTTGGAATTTAAACTCCTGTAGGCTATTTCATCTTGTGCCCTAACAGACTAGCAGCTTGTTGGGTTCTGAGGTCAGCTGTATTACTGGGCATCAAACTGGCTTTAATAATTACACTTTTATTTCTCAATTTATTTTTTTTTTAAATTTTTTTAATTTTTTTTTTTAGTTTGTGCAGCTTCAGTAATGATTTTGAGCTGTTACGTGCTGTGATTGCAGAGTTGCTGATGATGGCTCTGTTCAGGGTTTCTCATTTGAAAAATCCTACGTGTATTAATAATATTTTTCTCTCGCCAGTTCTGCATTGTAAGTGCAAAATTTTTTTTATTGTAAATATGAAACCATACATGGTTTCTATGTTGTAGCACAGCTGTAGCTGGCTCCCTAGAGTACTACTCTGAGCAGAGTTTCCCAAGGGAATAGTAGTACTTGGGTGCTTTGAAGGTGAAGAGAATACACACGCATCCCCCCTTTCTTAATAGTGGTTGAGTGGAAATATGTATGTAAAGAAGGTAGTATATATATATTTGTATGTCTGTGTTTAAGATAATTTTTACTTGTGTATTACACTGTGTAACTTGATGGGATTTTGATAACTACTGTCTATTTGGCAGGTGAAGCCATCGTTCAGATGCACTAGGGCCTGATTTCATGTTTGCTGAGGTCAGCAGGGAGCTTCCACTTCAATTGGAAGGAATTTGGTTCTGGTTTACAGAGGGGAAAGTTGATCCTCAAGTCTGTGAGCTGTGCTTGGGATAGAAGGACTAGAAACTGCACACTGGAATGTGGTACCTGCCTTTAGGCACCTGGAGGAGATGATGACCCGATGGAACTATGAACCAATGTATTCTTGCCATTTTTGCAGTTTCAGTTTGTGCGGTGTAAGAGAAAACTGTAGCCCAGTAAACTCATTGCTTCATGTGTGAGCCACTTTTCCTCTTCTTGCTTTAAAATGTTGCGACATTTTCAACACAAAAGATGCCTGTTTGTCTCATGGGTTTCTCAAGCACTTGCGTGATTTTTACATTGTATGGCTCTTAAATTTCCCCCTCTGGTAGCCCAGGTGGTGGGAAGTGTAAGCTGGGAGACTTTAAGAAACTGGTGCACTATAAAAGCATCTTTACATACATACCTGCTCTGAAATCTGGCTCAATGTCACAAGCAAACAAAGAAAGTTTGGCAAAGATGTCGTCCTTGGTGTTTAAAACCGGAGCCTCGTGTTGACAAGTGAAAGCATGAACACTTAAATGTAAACATCATGTCTCCTCCCCTTGCTTTTGGCACTGAAAAGTGCCATCGTCTTAATGTATAAAATTCTTAAGTTTGGCATGGCAGATGAGTTTCATTTTGAGGCAGGGATATGGTTACTTTCTGTTATAGGTGCACACTGATTTCATTTATTTGTAAGTGTAGCACAGAGATTGGAATTTCATCAGGTTTGTTTAATTGGACTTGCTGTATGCAAAGGATGGGCAGGTAGATGCGTGAAGTATTCACACTGGGTGCTGGTTTCTTAGGTAAAAACAAATTACCTGACTCCCAGTTTAACATGGTCAAGTAATATATAAGGAAATGTCCAGGTGATGAGTGGGGGATTCTTTTCTGATCTGCCTGTTGGTTCGTGTTTATCAGTTAGCTGACAATCGATGCGCTCTAATATTTCACATTCTGTGCTACTGTACAAATAATGATAGTATTTCCAGTTCTCACAAGTTATGATTACTACCCAAGTGCTGATGACTGTTCTGTTTTCCTAGTCTGTTCTCTGGAAAGCTCTTTTTTGCTGCCGTAGGTCTCTGCGTGCTTCCCTACGATCCTGCTGCTCTCCGGTAGGGTTTTGCCAGTGTTTGCTGGATTAGCAGGATAATTTGCTTTCCTGGCATGTTTTGCTCGTCCCTAGGGACAGGCTGCTCAAAAGAAGAGAGACCTAACCTGGTGCATCAAGATGCAGAAACTAGTAACTGTCGTTAGTTCTGAGTTCGAACCTCCCGGTGCTGTGCTGCGCTGCACGCTCTTCAGGAACAGTAAGATTGATGGGTCTGTTGGTAGTTTAACATGCCAGCCCAGCCTGCTTCCAAACTGAGTTGTAGTGGTGTTATCCTGCAGCGACAGATACGTGCAGTGACGGTGATCTTTGACCTGCATAAAATAAGTCAAAAGGAACAAAGCAAAACTTCAAAGAACACGAGCGTGCCCAACACTTTCAAGCTCATAAGGACAATCTACCGTTAGCGTGAGTACTGCGGGGATGTAGTCGGTTCATCCGTATCTTAGCACGTTTTTGTAATTAGGAACCAGCCAATCTTTTTAATTTTAGAGCTAGAATTTCTCTCTCTCATTTTTCTTCGTTGGTTTGGTTTTTTTTTTCATTCCTCCTCAGAAATCCATCCTGTGCTTTGATTTTCTTTTGCCGGTTTGCGTATCACGTGCTCTGATTTATCGCAGAAATGTTCGATGCGTGTGCAACAAGTAAAGAGCACTTCTGGTCCTGGTTTTGACAGACGTGGCTTGAGCCAGCTGCAGTAAAATCGTTCCCGATGCAGAGTAACGAGCAGGAGAGGGATGGCAAATTCCGGAATTTTCTGATACGGGGAGCCAGCGAGCAGCTATAAACCCCAGAACAAACGCATCCTATGATGTACCTGGTTCGTTTATTTCATACCGTAAGGACAGTTCTGGTTTAATTATTTATGATAATAAACTTCTGAGTAACGGCGTTCTGCCGTATTTTGTAACGATAATGAAACTTGAGTGATGCGGGGCCTCTTCACAGCATCCTGAGAGTAGACGTGTCTTGCAAACAAAAGAAGAAGCTGGTCCTATGCTCTTTTAGGGGATTTTTTGCTGTTTAAGTAGGAGTTGAAAGCTTGTTTTCTCCTTCTCTCCTGTCTTTCCCTTCCCCTCAAGATAAAACAGGGGCCTAATGCTGTTTCATGTATCAGAAATACACACTGTTAAAAAGCAGCTCTTAATTAAGGCTCAGTATCCTGCACTTTTTAATGGATGAAAGCTCATGGAAAGCATCTTAAAGAACCTTTCTAAACATTCCCTGCAAGCTTATAGGGAGCATCACACATTTTTTTTCCCCTGGCTGCCTTTCTTATTATATTATGGGGGGGAAAAAACCCCGAGAAGTCAGAAATACAACTAAAAAGGCCTTTGCAAGTCACCTGTGAAGCCTTTATGTGCAAATTAGGGCAGATGCAGCTCAGAGACTCTACCGTGGTTCATTTCTAGTGGCGTCGTCTTTTTTTTTTCGCTTCTCTTGCTGGTGATCTATTTAAGCAAAAACTATTGAAGCAAAAGGCATTTCCTAGGGAATTAATGATCGGATGGGAGGAGTTGATAACCTAAAGTACAAATGAGGGCCATCTATCCCAGCCCGTCGTTAGTCTCCAGAAAATGCCCTGTACTGAGGTCACTGATTTAGTGAAATTTTTTATCTCTCTCTCTTTTTTTTTTTTTTTTTTACTGTTTGTTTGGTATTTTTTTAAAGTAAAAAGGATAAAGTGCAGTACCAATTTGCTGTCTGCATTTTTTAATGATGCTCAAATATTGTGCTTATATTTGATCCGGCTTAACCTGGTAGATTGATAGGATGACATACCAGGCGGTGCTTAAGAACTTGGTAAATAATAATTTACAGGCCATTTATCAAGAATTAATAGCTCTCTGCTAGCCAGTTGTAGTACTTAAAGATTTGTTAGTATTTTAGTAATTTGATAATTATTAGCCTCTTTGCTGGTGGTGGCTGTGGTGTTATCACAACTGTAAGGAGGCAAATGCTATAAACAGAGTATCAATGGTGACATTCAGTTTAGGTTTCAACACTTAAAACTTTATACATGGAGGGTAGATAATGCAAATAGAGATGCTGTAATAGTAGCTCCTTGCCATTAAAAATGGGAGGTTAATTGAATTGTAGGTAACAAGGCTAAGATGTGAGCAATGCAAAGCGGTTCTGCTGCTGCCACTGGTTGATCCTGGGGCCATGAGCAAATCTTTTAATCTGTGCCTCAGTTTCTCAATTTGGAATCCATGTTGCTAGTGTTTGCACATTGTTCTGAATTAATAGAAGTCAGGAGAGCCTTTATTCCCCTGTTGTTGTTACCAAATGTGTTAATATTAACAAAGGAAAAAAAAGAGCAATTCATCTGATGAATCCCAGGATCTCATCATTTGGTGTGGCAGGCAGTCCCATCTTCTGCCTTTGCCTGATGGTTTATGTCAGCATGATGGGATGGAGGCCTGTAAAAATGTTAAATCTTCTCGATCAGATCTGTCTACAAAATCCTGTTTGGACTAATGCTTTCATGTGATTGTGCTGTAATCCAGTGAATTAACAGGATGATTTTACAGAAAGTGAGCAAACTATATTTTATCCAAGGAAATACTTAGCCAGGATCTGTGCAGAACTGAGAAAAGTAATTGGTAGGGATTCCTCAGGAGGGTTCACCCTTGATGAGTTGACCTGGCAGAAACCCGTGAGATCGGGAGGTATGGATAGACCTGCTCTCCATAAGGGCAAGCTGAGGTATGGAGGCACCAAGGCTATTTCTGTTCAGGTATTGAAACACTGACGCAGAGAAGAAAAGCATCCAAGGAGTCCTGCAGCCGGATGCTTTTATATTTATAGAGTATATTTCTCCTGATACTGAGTGGGAACAATACCGGTTAAAAGAACACACAACTGTAGTTCTGCCTTCTGACTGCTGCTTAATGTGTTTAATACCTGCCCCTCAATGGTGAAGGGATCCACACAGCTGCAGCCAGATGACCTCCCTGAAGCTGAAAGCATTAAAATGTTTAAAATCATCAAAATAAGCCAAGGTAGATGTGAAACGTGGCTGTACGTGCGCAGTCACGGGGCACATCGCTAATGCCGTGCAAAGTGCTGGAGAGGCTGTGCCAGGCCCTCTGCTCTCCGGGCTGACGCCCAGAAAAGCCTCGCTTGGCCATGGCCAACTGAGCCCAGAGGTGTTGGCTGGTGGCTCCCAGTGGGCTGGGACCTCCTTTCCTCACTCTCTTCTGGCCAGAGATGAGCTACCTTAAAGGTTGACCCTTCCTGTGGGAACTTTTTACTTGGTGTTTAGCTTAATGGTAGGCTTGGGTCTCATCCTGCTCCTTCCATCAGATCTTTCAGGGTGTGTTGTCTGATGGAGGCATTTGTGGCTCAGGAGGCCAGGCCAGACCTTGTCAGGGGCCTTGGTTCTGTGTCTCAGTCTTGTCTTAACCATAGGTAGGGGTTATGTGGCTATAAAATGCCCTATGTAGGATTGTTTGCTTGAACAGATGTTACACTGGCTTTAGAGCTGTAATTGTGCTTTATTTATGTCTCGTTGCTTAAAACTGGCATTAAAAAAATGATGGGTTCTGGGGTAGCACAAAAAGGGGGGGTGGGGGAGAGTGCAGGAAGGGCTGGATTAAATAAAGTATATTAAGTTAATGTGAGGGAGAATAATCCACATTTGTAAAAATCAGAGAATTCTTCCTAGACAGACAGTAATGTATGCTTTTTTTTTCTTTACTTAGGTTTTCAGTGTATCAATGCAAGACTTTCAAGTGGAAAATTGTTAATTTACTATAATGAATTGAAATGTGAAAAAACAAATATTTAGTTAATTGCCTCATAAATCTGTCTGTTACTATCAGTGGAATTAAATTGATAAACAGTTCTTTAAAATTAATTTCCACACGGCAACGTGCAGATTTGATTTTATTTTATTCAAACCCCATTAGGTATTTGTATGAAATAAACCCTGAATTTGTGTGTCTGTCACATTTAAAGAGCCTGCGTGTGACAAAACATGCATTTTTGTACCGTGGGTACTGAGGTTTTAATGTTTGGCCTAATGAGGAGATCTCAACGCTCGTTATTTTCAAAGGCAGTACTGGCTGAAAAGTGGAAGTGTCTCATACTTTCATGATTGTATCCTATCGCTTTTCTGTCACTACAGCTTAACTCGGAGTCCTTTTACTGTTGGGGGTCAGAGGACCATGGGCATGATGCTTGAAGGTCACACGTGGTTTTGGACTGCTGCCAGTGAAAGTGCTACAGCAGACTGAGGGGAAGGTGGGCTCTCTTAGGGGGACTGTGAAGGTATTTTCTGGTCTCTGCCAGGATGGCAGTTCCTGGTGAGAGGACGTGGTTGGTGTTTTACGTTACTGGGCCCTTATTGCCTCCACAGTCATAACTTCTCCCAGTTTTAAGCCTGCTGCAGTAGCACTCGTGGGCCCCTGGTATGAAAGGAGGTGAGAAGCCGAGTGCTCTTGTGCTTTCAACACCTAATGACATTATGCCCTGCGCAGTATCAGTTTGTCAAAGTAAGTGGGGCACTACACAAAATTAAATAATTTGATACGCTCCATCCTGCCAGCAAATGTACTGAGAACATCCTTGACGACCTTTCCCGGTGACGTCCAGCAGGAGAAAACTTGTCTCTCAGTGAATGACCCAATGTTCTGGAAATCCACATAAAGATAATTCCTTCTGGCTGTGTGGTGGTGTTAGGTAGTCTTAAATTTCCACTTGATGCTCGTCATCTAAGAGTTCAGTGGGGGATGAATGGTTGCAAGTTACAGCTGCTCTTACAGCGAAGTTTAACGTCTGAGAATCGGGAGTCCTCGGATTTCTTCCCACAGCCATCTCTTACTACTTTAATGACTGTCATCAACTTGCTTAAACTTTAATTCCCTCAGTTGTTTTGCTTGACAGCGGTCTCTCCTTCCCGGAGGTGTAATCGGCACGGCTTGCTCTGATTCGTAAAGAACTTTTGTGATCCCCCAAATAAGCCAGCTGAAGGGACGAAATATTAGGGCTAACAGTGACCTGTAAGACTTCAGAAGAAGGAGGTTGCAAACACATTTTCCTTCAGCTTTAATAATACTTCAGTAATCAAAAGAAGAAATGTAATGTTTAATATTTAAACAATTGCGTTCACTTTCTTCTCATGCTAGCTGAGTATTAAAGCGGGGTGGAAGCTAGTTAACATATTTTTACACTAGACTATTTTATTATTAAATACTGAAATGTGCTGGAGTTGGCCAGCCTCCAGTGAGTGTGACTCCATTTCCATTGCATTTTAATATTTGCATGTTATATAGTATAATATTTCCATTAGACGAATGGTTAATGCTAGGGAATTTAAAAAGTATGCACTTCTATTAAATAACGCATTGTGTTCACGTTAAGAAAACAAATGATATTCATTTGTTGATTGACAGCGGAAGGGACAAAAATACAAAGGATTTGAAGTGGAAATAACTGTTATTCAGGATGCAGTAATCCCTGTGTCTGGTCTTGAAAATGCATGATCTAGGTAATGCTGTGAGTTGTGTGCCTGGGATTGTTCAGAGACTGAAGAGCACAGGACTGTCCTGTCTGTTTGCCTGTAATAAGGGTAGGTGCTCTGCCTCCCCTTCCCCCCCCATGCACATACTCAATAAAATACAAACACTATTATTAAATCAATTACTTTTTCATACCTATGAGTGGCAAACCTAGCTGGAGATAAGGTGATAATTTTCAGATGAGTTGTGAAACTCCTTGCCACAGAGCATTCTGTTTGAGTGTATTCTTTGGAGAAAAGTCTTCTAGAGATGTTAAATATGAAGATACCAGCTCCTTTTATTTAACACATAGCTGCATGGGCCAAAGATTTCTCAGGGCAATGTCAGTATTTGGGGGGAACACTTTGCTCTGTTCCTGGGGGGCTTTACTGGGCATTTGCTGTTGGCTGTTGTCAGAGGCAGGATGGGTTAAAAAAAGCTTTGGTTTTACTTTCTTTTGGGAATTTCATCTTAAATGGGCTTGTTTTCTTCATTGCAGCATTTCTGTCATTTATGAAGTCAGTTACACATGTGAGATTTCAAACACGTTCAAAATGTAATTGGGGAAACAGATACAGAGTCTGTTGGGCTCTGGAAAATGCAGCACTGGGACAATCATTTGCATCACACCCACCTTAAATATTCAAATAATTTCAGACATGAGGTTATAGTTTGGCCAGTCTAAATAAGAGTGTTATGATTTTGTTCTGTCTAAAGAAGTGGAATTATTTTACAGTTTCTTAAATGCTCATTTTTAGTTTTCAAATCCCAGGGCACGTTTCAAACTTGTCAGTAGCACCTACATCCCCAATAGCACAGCATTCCTTGTTGAGTTAAATTTAAGGGTGTTTTTTTCAGGGAGCATGGTACATTTGCTTTAGTTTTTCTTAGTGACAAGGTCTGTGATCTGCTGCCTGGTGTGTGTGTGTGTGTGAGTACTTGCCGTGGGATAGAAGCAAATTTGGTTATTCCCCAGTCAGTTGGTTGATGTCATGTGTATGATCTATAACATCACTAAAAAAATAAATGAAAATTGTGCTTCAGCTCGAAGTGAGAAAGGCCTTTGGGGTAGGTTGGGAAGTTTATTTGGTATCTCACTATTTTTATTTATTTATTTTGAAGAAATTCCTAAATTTCATTGAATTTGTATATATCAACTAGGAAACCTATGCAGTCAATATCTGTTGTAAAGGGTGACCATCAAAGCTCTGTAGCTCTGGCATGTGCTAGTTTGTACTTAAGACTTTTTAAACTCTTGGCAGTGGATAAAAAATTTCTGTTAGCATGAGGACTATAACAGAAAAGCTGCTTTATAGCAATAAGTTGCTCCTGCTTAAAGCTGGCTGTGTTATGAGACCTGGCTTTTTTTGTCATTATTAAATGGCTAGGTCCCATCCAACCCTCCTTGAATTCACTGGGAAACTTGCCAGTAGCATCAGCTGAAGTTGAACTATGCCCTTAGAGAGGATGTAAACCTCAGCAATGCTGATGAACTTTGTGTTGCTTTGGTTAAATTATTTTGTCATACTTTACACTCTGTTTATAGATGAGGAATAAACATTATATGTTTGCTGAAGACATGAGCAGTACTTGTTATAGATTATCTTCCTCACTAGAAGCCAATGATGATGATAATCTATTGACCTGCTGGCTCTGAATCTATTTAGGAGAAATAAGTACGAGTATTATCATTGCTTCCTAAGGTGTAACAGGCACCTTGTTGCTATGAGGCTTCTTAAGGTCTAGTGGAAGAAAGATTAAAAATTTGGAGTTTACAACATTTTAGGTTCTTTCCGAGCTGGTGACCATTAAGTCTCATGAAGTTACAAAATCACTGCAGCTCCTGCAGTTTGCTAGTGCCCGGGATGGGCGATATGTTTCACAACAGCACGGAGGAGGGAATGCATGTTTACCTGAATCTGAAATTAGGGCACCTCGTATTTATTTGATCATCTCTTTCCTTTCCAGTCGATACTACTACAACAAATCGAGGCAATTATATAGGGTTCCGACTGGGAGAAGAATCATTTATTTAGAAGATAATTTCTCTAGCCAAAGAGTGTCCTAACAAACAATGAATTAAACGATGCTAGACTTACACCGCTGTTTTTCTATGCACTGTAGCGTGGATCAGTCTGTATGTGTGCAGTGCACAAAGAGACGGGCGTGCGCTTCTCCTTCAGTCTCAAACTGATGAATGAAACAGTCATCTTCCTGAATTCTTCATTCTCCTGTGCTGGTATCCTTTGGCACACAATAAGTTTAAGAACAGGCGGTTCAAGAGCTGCGCAGCGTGTGAAAATGCTCAAGGGACTGGAGGTGCCTGTTAGTAAATGACTGCATTTATTAGAGCTGTAGGAGTAGCATGGAAGCACTTCTGTGATGAAATAAGCAGCTGAGTCTGCCGATTCATCTGTCTCCAAAAGGTTGTGTTAATCAGTGATTGTTTTGTAACAGTTTTCAAAAGGCTGGATTTGTTTCTGGGAACTGTCTATTATGGATCGTTGCAAATATTTCAAGAAAACACAAATGTGTGGATACCATTTTTAAGGAAGCATCTTACAGGTGCCCGGAGGAGTTTTGAGTAACAATATTGAAGAAAAAATTTAATAATAAATATGGAAAAAAGGTAAAGAGAAAAGCAGAGTTCCAAAATTGCTTTCAGCTCGGATATAAGAATGCCATCTGTACACCTTAAGTGATAATAAATTAAAGATTTTCTGTTGTGGTTGTTTCCATAAACTCACATACTTTTTAATCTTTGAAAATGGTACACGTGCAAATAGAACCTCAAGAAATTTTTCATAATTTGAGGTTTCCAGATGAAGGAAAAACAGTCTGCAGCAAGCAGTGTCAGAAGATCTGTAACTGTTTCAATTTGGTGTTATGCCTTTGGAGTAACATATATATATATACACACACACACACACACACACACACACACCCCTACACTTTGTATCAGTTCTATGCCATATTTGCTGTTGATGTATATAGAGAATAATGTAAAGCATGTCAGTAAGCACTACTATATTAATCTGTATGTAGCACATTAATACCCAGAATGCTGGTATGTGAAGTGTGATGGCAGATAGGAGGCTGTTGGGAAATATGCTGGGAAATATGTTTGAATGAGTACATAGTTTGAGCAAAGAATGAATGGCTTCATTGCCAGCGGTGAATTTTGAAGCACATTCAAATCCCACAAATGATCAACACAATAAAAAAACCCCACCCCAAAATAAATTAAAAATAAAAATTAAAAAAGAAAAAGAAAGAAAGAGGAAACTGTCACATCCTGTTAAATTCTTACGGGCAATGAAATTCGGAATTTAGGTTGAACCTCCTTCCCTATTTAACCCCCTTGTAATTACCAGAGTCCCATTGCAGTCACAGCACATTACCCACCTAATAAAGCTTCCTAATCCAACTCCTGTGTCCTGAATGCAATTCATTTGGTGCCAAAAATGCTCATAAATTTCACGTGTATGTAGGTTTGTTAGGCTTTAGCAGTGGTTTAGTCTAAATTGTAACTAGAATACTGGATTCCAGGTGTTTCTTGGAAGTTGATATCAATGCCTCAGTGTGCATTCATTTATTGAAAGAAAAGAAATGACAACAAAAATAACCCCATAATGCTATCTTAACTAGCTCTTTTATGTACCTATCAGATGTTTACTCATAGAAATATTGCACGTTGGAAAGCTATTCTATGTGACTGATGTTCTAATGACTGTTTGGCTTTTAATGTCCTTTTGGAGCTGTGGTTATAACCATTTTTCTCTTCAGTTTTCTTTTTCTTTCTTTTTTTTTTTTTTCCTCCAGATTTGCTTTTGTTTCTTATACTGCAAATTTGAACTGACAAGATGACTGTAATAGGACTCCAAAACATACCTTGAACACACATTGTTAACCAAATTACAATCGCTGATGTCATTTACACATGTTGCCTTTCAAGGGATGAACATGTTCATTTAATTTGCTTTTTAAACATCCCTAACAGTGTCCCCAAGCATTTTAATAAAACAGAAACAGTTAATTATTGCCGAATAAGGATATCCAAATATAGTGGCCTGCACCTTGCATTTAAATATATCTGACAGCACTTCTCTCTTGAAGAGAAAATTGCCTAAATTGCCAGTTATTATAAGTTTTAATAAATAAGTCTTATCTCGACTCTCTTTTTTTTTTTCTTTCTTTCCCACCCCTCTGCAATACTGTTCAACAACCGTACTTTCAGTGGGACCATTTCTATTACAGAGTGATTGAGCTCTGATTTACACATCAATTACCCAACTTCATGGAGATTTTCATGCTCCCCTAGCTGACATCAATGAAGCATAACTGCGTAAGCGCTTTATTTCATCCCGGTTTTTGATAACTCAGACTGATAACTAATCATATTGAAAGACAATGTGCTATGATACAGGAAACAATAAATGCTCCCCTTTGAAACCTCATCTATTCTTTATATGCTTACTATTCAGGAGCTTATCTCTGTCATCCATTCCCCCAGAATCATTCCTTCCAAATTCACGTTAAGGAAGGGTTTTGAGGATGCAGAATACCAAAAAGAGAAAATTTAGTGAAAATAACAATTTCTAGGTACTCGGTGGGGGGGAATAACTAAAGAGAATGAAGAATATGACAAATATAAGCCAAACCTTCAGCCTTCTAGCTTAAATTTCCATAAATTGCCCAGGGGTCTCTTGGGTGTTATTTTGTTCAGAGGCTTTAATCTTCTGTATTCTCTATCAAATGTGCTACAGGAATGGCATTTTTTTTAATGCAAATTGTTAGGAGATTTAGCTCATGTGGATCGATAACCGGTGACCATCTCAAGTGTTTCTCTACAGAACTGTTGAACATCAAAGACAGAATATTCTATGTTTTAAAATAAATCATTTATCTCGAAGTGCAATGATAGATATGTTCTGTGCTAGAGACTTTCAGTAACTATTCACGCTATGAAGAACGCCACAACATTAAAGTAAATGTTAAATATGAAAGATAGTGAGAACTTGTAAAGCAGTTGTATCATGACTTCATTGCTCCTTGATTACCAGGACAAAAATGAAAGTGAAATGATGATAAACAGAGAGAAATGTTGGTATTTTCCGTGTGGTACTGCTTGTGATATTTATCAGTAAGCGAAACAAAGACTTGAGGTGAACAGGAAAGATGTGTTAAGTTGGCCATATTTCTGCTTAGAGATCAGTTTTTCAAATTCCTCTCATTTACTGAATACATTTTAAGACTTGCAGTGATTTTTAAGACCTGAGGCTGCTTGCCTTTTTTATTTTATTTTATTTTTATTTTATTATTACTTCCATTTGGAATAAATATATTGAAATACCAGAGTGTATAATGGGACAATCTGAACATACCAAGAAAGCCTGTTCTCCTTCCCATGTACAATATTATGGTATTCTGTTTTTACATGAAATCAATGGAGTTACGGTGAGATAGTTATTAGTTATGTAGAGGTGAATTCCCATTGTAATGTGTTGGCTTGAAGTAACCTCTTACCTAGTTTGATATCAGGTGAAATGCTCCTTCCTTTACAATTTTACTTGCATTGAAAAAGAATTGCCCTGGTGTGGCAGAGCAAGCATGTATTTTAAGCATGGGAATATTCTCATTGACCTGAGCTACATTTCTAATGTTAAGTCAAATATGTTAACGAGGGGGTTTGTATTTGGGATGGTTAATACCTTGTGCAGGGGTATGAGTTAGTCTTTGAGAAAGCCCGGGTCCTGAGTTTACTTCACCAGCTCCCTAAGTGCTTGTGGCAGAGCAGTGATTCTGTCTCAGTCAGAACTATGAAGAAATAACCTTGGGAAAGGATTTTTAAGTTCTCAAACTGATATTTTACATCCACCGCGTCTCAGTTCAGAAGCTTAGGTTTATTTCTTGCTTCCCCAAAAGACAAACATTTCAGTCTGAGAACTTCTTTCACCATTTAGGCATGTCTGATATTTTTAAGGGGGGAGGAACTAGTGCAGCGGGGTGTTTGGTTTGATCATAGCGTGCCGTTTATGTGAATGCAGACATGTTATTGAGAACAGCAACTACTTCTTCCCTAACTTGTGGATAAATGCCGGTTTTCTTGAGTGGTGTTCATTTATCCTCGTGGATGTGTCTGTCACTACTGTAAAGCCTCTCTGCTCCAGCTTTTTATTGATCCTTTCCCTATTGGGCTTTTGTTGTTTTGACTGAATCAACGGAGCAGTGTTCTCTTCTCATTCATGATTCTTCTGCAACACCAGGTGCTTGATCATTTTTTTTTCCTTTTTCTACATATCACAGTGACTTACTCCTTCAAACTTGGCCGGTCTGACTTCTTTCTTCTACTTTTTCTCTGTATTTCAAGCTCTTGTCTGCCTTGCCTAGTCTTCTGCACTTTGGGAGACTACTTCTGAGGCTTTAGTTAGTACGTCTTTGAAAATAAACCCCAAATGCTAGGGCTCAGCCTTTAGTTGTTGATCTTATTTCATCAGCTTTCCTTTAACTTTTCCCTCTAACCTCTTGCTCTGTTGTAGTCTGTCCTAAAAGGTTTTTTCTTCTCTCTCCAGACCTTTTGCACCACATCCTCTCACTTTCACCGCGGATGACGGCACGGTCCTTTCCGATGCCCCAATTTTTATTCTTCTAGTTCTCCTTTTTGTAGAGTGTGCATGTCTGACTTCTACCCCTTAGTGCCAGATCTGCATTTGGAGCTTGCAGTCCAAAACCTATGTGCATGCCTGTTGTCTTTTACCTTGACATAACCTCCTGTCTCAGCCACCACCTCCCCTTCTCCTTTCTCTGCTTGACCCGGCTTGTCCCTGCAGCCACTGTGGTCTATGGTGGGTGTGAAGGGTGCAGCTCCATGGGCCTCTGATGCTCTGCAGGTTCATACAGGCTGAGCCCCTGGCCTGTCACAGTGCATCAGCTCACCGCTGTCCCTTAGGGTGTCCAGAGCTGGAAAGAATGACAAATGGACGTATGCTGGTCTGATTTTAAAGGATTAAGTATCAAATGCTGCTATTCAAAATGTGTTTGCAGCCTGCCTCCACGTTAAACATACCAAAACAACCATGAGTTATGGTTACTCTTCTTTCTGCCATATCCAGCATGATGGTAATTTGTAGATCAGTGATCTTTGCGCTCTTGTAGCGTTCTTAGTGCTCACTATTCTTGATCTTTTCAGATTTACCTATAGACTTCCCATTCAAATTCAGTTATTAATCTAATAAGTGGTAACAGAACAATGAAGGTCATGTATGTAAAGTACATTGTCATGTAATAGCTGTGTGTAGGGAACTGGCTCTTTCATATACAGTGAGGGTCGTGGCTTGCAGCAGTTTTCTTCTAAACCTCTAAAAATGTTTGCAAAAGTCGGTATTTGTGATCTCCTGCTCTCGTGGCTTCAGAGGAGCCAGGAACTATTTCTCATACCACTTTGACAGACTGAACTCTGGTGTTCCTCCTGGTATCTGACTGTAGTTTTCACTGACACCTTCACCACTAATCACATATCTGTATTTCGCAGAACATTAGTTAAGCTAAATATTAAACATAAGTCCCAGAGATTGTATTGTGACCACATTAAGAGTTTCTGGAGAGCATCCCGTTAGGTTCTCAGTGTGCTGCAGACTTAAGATCTTATCAACATCCCTCTTGGGATTACAAGGAGCCCGAAGAAGTGGTTATTCTAATCTGTGTGTGATCTTATAATATTTGATTTTCCGTAGCCGCATTCAGCGCCCTGTCAAGCATTCCTATAGCAAAAGTACATTTGCAGAGAAATAAGCCAAGTAACTGACCTGACAGGATGAGCAACCGCTTCCTTTAGAATAGCTCCTTTGTACACTTACTGCTGTGATAGGACGCCTGAGCGGAAAGTTCAACATGAACCTTTAGTTTGGTTTGGTTTGTTTTTATTTGCTTGTGCTGCAGAATTGGGTGCTCAGAGATGGGTAGTCTGGAAACACTGTTGGGGTCCACGGCATGAGATCTGCCTTTGTGCTCACCTCTTGGGTTCGTGGAATAGATATTTTTCATAAACACATGTGCTAAAAGAGAGATACTTCAGTATGTTGTGGTGGCAAATACTGGTTTTTTCAACCTTCTGCTGTTAACGTTGTGAATCCTGTTTTAGCTTAAGTTAATGTCTTTAAAGTGATGATGGCATTTTGAATCACTGCCGTTTTCATAATTCTGGAGTTCGTGGTTTCTAATGTGTCACAAAACATATCTTAGTAGTCTTAGAGCCTTTGCTGCTTTTTCTCAGATAGGATATGACATAATGCCTCACTTGATTGCCTAAATACCTTGCACGCTTGAGATCAGAGACAGCTTTTAGCTAACAAAGTGCTGGAACCTCACATGAAGGATGAGATCTGTTCTGTGATGTAATCTGTGATTCTGTGACCTAAATGTGCAGTGGCCAGATTCAGTTTGATTTGAATGGGCCCAGGATTTCACCCTGAATCTTCATGCCAAGGTTGCCAATGGGACCCTGTAAAACTCATCTCTAATGACTAGTTTTTTCTGAAGTGAATGCTGACAGTGCCTGGGATAGGACTGCTCCCATAAGCAAAGATGATTTACGGAGGATATAATATCCCATCTACACGAGATCCATTCTGCTGGCATTGAGGCTGGGATTAGAACTTCTTAATGTTCTGCTATTCCTTCAAGAGTCACACTATCTATAGGTAAAACTGCCCCAAAATATATCTGGAAAGATATCCCGTGAGAGAGGTGAATACAGGGTGTTCCTACTACTGCTGGGCTGGATTATTCCGGGGCTAAACCAGCCCCTTCCTCCAGAAGAGTTGTGGGGAGAGATGGAATCAGCCTCGTCCTCTTCTTTGTGTACTAGTTTGGGAAGCTGTTTCTGCTCGCTTAATGCCGTGCCTATGGATTTTAATCCTCATTTGGAACGTGGAAGGAAGGGAGACTCCTGCCCCCTTTCACCTTTTAGTGAACAGGTGACTCGTGGTTTGCCATAGCGTGTCAGCAATAGGATCGTGTACAGTAGAGCCAAGCGAGTGTGGCTCACAGCAATTTCCCTACTGTCTTCCTCAGGAAACCAGCAAATAGTACTGTAGCTTCTGCAGAAATACCAAGAGTGATGATGACACTGTTCTGGAGCTTGATCTTGCTGCCACTGATGTCACTACATGGGGAGGTGTTGTAAAGAAGTAAATAAAATGTGGCATCTTTTCAGGCTTCTAGGTTGGAAAAGGAAAATGGAGATGGAAATCATTCCTATGTAGGTGGATTTGCGTTCAGTTTACAAGCCATACTCAAGCTTTATTCAGTCCAAGCCTGAGTGATCTTGAATTGCTTAAGCCAATTATTAACTCATACTTTTTACTTAGGCATCTCATTGTGGTGTTAGTCTGCCTATTTTTTTCTTTCCTTCCCTGTGCAAAGGAAGTATGTGAGTGTAAGGATATGTGGAGTCATCAGGCAGCAGACATATGCTTTCCTGTGCTCTCTGCAGGGCTTGCAGGTTCAAACACAACCTGCCTGAATCATAAGAACTTTAATTGAGTAGATAAAGAGGTCCTCATAATTATAAACTGCAGTAGGTATAACAAGAGGCTAAATACATAGCTGTGGTTTTAATTAGCTGGTGCTTCAAATTAGTAATTGTGGTTTCACTCAGAAATCAGTGACTTTATACACTGTTAAAGCCTCATCACTGTGCAGTTCATTCCTCATTATATCTCTCGGTGTGAAGCTTTCAATACAACATCATGCTGAGCTAAAAAGGCGAAAGTTGTAGATATTTGGTTATCTTCCAAGTGCAGTGGAGCTCTATGGAGGTTTAATTTCATTCTTGCAAGAGACAGGAGAATTAACCGTTCTTTGTTACATATGTAATACGTGTGTCTGTGTGTGTGTGTGTTTCTACATAGAGGGTGCACGCATGTGCAGAATCTGTCGGGGAAATCCTGCTTACAACAGATAACATCAGTGCAGATACCGAATCTGCTATTCAGATTGTCGTCAGGAATTTGGTAGCTAATTAACTGACAAAAAGAGGAGCCAAAAGCCTCATAACAAATCAAATACGGGGTGAAAGCGCAGAAGTGTCCCTTAATGCTTGTCACATAAGAGGTTGTCAGTGCAAGTTGAAGCGTGCATCTTTTCCTTTCCTATTTTTTCCCCTTCTTCACGGTTTTAATGATATCTTTTCTCTCAGAGGAGCAGGAGGTAGTTTGCAAAGCCAAGAGACCAAAGTACTTCAGTCCTATTCAGGGGAGAAGTGAATGTGGTCTCTCAGCTTGTCATCTGGCAGGTGCACAAAATAAGCAGACATACAGATAAGTGCCACTCGCCATTGCTGCACTGAGGCACTAGATCCTTCTCTGTTTGTTTGCGCGTAGAATTACCTGATACTGGAATCAACTGCCCTAAAGTCTCTTCTGGGAGCCTGCTGCAGAAACACTTCTTAAACCCCCTTTGACACCCTGTGAAGCCGTACATAAATTTCAGCAACTATATGGAACTATAACAGAATTAGGTGGTCTAAATCCCACGACTGCTGAACTGGAGCATTGGGAGGGATAGAGACAAGTGTTACGCATTGAAATGGATTTGAAGATGTTGCTGGGCTTCATTGGCTTCACATGTGCTTTCTGTGCACACGCACGCTCCTCTGGGCACACGTGCACAGGTTTTATTTCACAGACTGTTTGTACAACTGTGACAAAATGCATTTTATTCTTTTGCATAATGCTCTGTTTACTTGAAAAGAACACTTTGGTCTGTTTTTGTTTGAGAAGTGTGCTGACTGTCCTAGTATCCAATTTCACATAGTATGATTCCAAATTTACATTTGGGAAAATTGTTTTCCCCATAATTTAGTTACATGTTTATTACTAAGAGCAGAAAAACATCAGGAACTCCTGAGGACAGTTATGAAAGAAAGCAGCAGCCACTTAATAATGTTTTGTCTTTTTTTGTCTTTCTCCAGTCACTATGAGCAGGACCGGAGTGCACTTAAGCGGAAAGAATGGGAGAGGAGAAACCAGGAAGTCCAGCAAGATGAAGATCTCTTTGCTTCAGGCTTTAACCTCTTTGGGGAACCCTACAAGGTAAATTGCTTTCTTATGCTTCACATTTTCATAATGCCTTTTACCTGATTGTATTTTACAAACACAAATCATAGAATCATAGAATGCCCCGAATTGGAGGGGACCACCAAAGGTCATCTAGTCCAACCCCCCTGCAGTAAGCAGGGACATCCTCAACTAGTTCAGGTTGCTCAGAGCCACATCAAGCCTGACCTCAAATGTCTCCAGGGATGGGGCCTCCACCACCTCCCTGGGCAACCAGGTTCCACCACCCTCATAGTAAAGAACTTCTTCCTAATGTCCAATTTAAATCTACCCTTCTGTAGTTAAAACCATTGCTCCTCATCCTATTGCTACAATCCCTTGTAAACAGTCCCTCTCCAGCTTTCTTGCAGCCCCCCTTCAGGTACTGGAAGGCCCCTATAAGGCTTTGCATCACCCATAAGGAATGAGAGTATTACATCTGCCTTGGTACTTATACTCGTGCAAACACTGCTTATGCAGATCAGCATGTGGCAGCAGAGCAAATGGAATGCTCTGCTCAGCATTGCATGCTGGTATTGACAGAATCAGGAGTTTTGATTACAGTCCAGTTCAAGATTTCCTCCTCTGAACACATAGCAAAGTCCTCCAATAGGCGTGTGTGCAGCTGATAGCTCTAGTAGTGGGTTCATATGTAGAAAGCCAGCACTTAGTCCTTTTATTTTTAGGAAGAAAATTTACCTGAGTTATTAAAACCAATGTTCGCTCTATAGATAATGAGTCCATAAATCCTCTTTTGAAATCATAACCATCCAAAGAAGTCTTTTGGGAGACTATCTGAATCTTTGGGGAGCATAACAATGGTATGAAAGGGACTTATGGCAAGTCTTGTTCTCTCTACGGAGCTTTGCAGCCTGAGATTTTCATCAATAAGGGATGTCCCCCTTTCTGATTTCTGCTGCTTTGATTTTTCAGTAAGACATTCCCTGAAGAATTCATCAGAATGTAAATTTCCATATCTCTTTCTCCTCCCAATCAGTGACATCCATTGAAAGGCCAGCACTTCATCTTTCCATTTTACGTTGTTAGCAGCTGTAGGGAGGGTGAGGGCTCTTTGGAAACTGCCTGAAAAAGAGGAGGAAAGACTGGCGCTGTTATCAAATGCTGTCTAATAATTATAAACTGGGAGACTGTGGTGGATACACTCAACTCCTAGCTGTATTTGGTTCAGGCTAAGGACTAACAGGCCTCGCATCCTTGGGGTGAACTTGTGAGCTGGAAAGGCCCTGACTCAAGTTCAAGGGAGGGAAAGTATCTTGAAAAATATTTTGAAAGGTGTTTTTGAAACCCAAAAGTGCAAGATAACTGAAGTACAGAATTAAATGAAGACAACTATTTTGACTGTACTATTGACTGACAGCCAACTACCTTCACCCTATAAATATTACCATCAGGATGGACCCAGTTTGAGCTCTCCCTGAACTGCAGCTGGACTGCATGCTAGGTAGCTCTTCCCTTGAGCTGAGACACCTCTCAAGGATAGGGATTCCTTACCTGAGTCTAATAGAACCTTCCTTACTCAAGGCAGAGAGATCTCTTACCTGTGACAGATCCTTGGTAAGTGACTAAAGGCACGCTGAATTAACACTGTGAAACATTAATAATCAAGGTAACTACTCAGTATTATTGTAAATATTGTATGGCTAGTTCCATTAGACATAAGCCATTGACCACGTCTCAGACTAAAATTGGATCTGGACGCACCTGGTTTCCTAAAGTTTACAGAGCAAGGAGGTCCACTCTGAACCTCATGACTCAGTGGGAGGGTCCTCCTTACTCTTTGTGTTTCTGTTCTCTGTGTGTCATTCTAACTTGTTTTTAACTCCCTTTTCCTTTGTGCGTGAACCTTGGCATCAGACTTATTGAACCTTGTCAAACCACTGTTAAACTGCATTAAATTGCTTCAAATTTACTGCACTCTGTCCAATTATTATTCTACCTCAATAAAACATACTGCTGCTTTTCTCTAGGATGAGGTGCATTCCACTCATCTGTGACAGAGACTGTGCCCTAGGACAGTTTTTGTGGGATCTTTTGGTCTGCTTTCACAAAAATCTAATCGATGCATGGTTTCTTCATTGGCTGTTTTTTATTATCTTTATGGGAATAACAGCTTACTAGGAACTGATATTGATGAGACTTCCTGCAGGTCATGCCAATGCTTGTGTTCATGTAAGTTATTTGGATTTCAGAAGGTAGACCAATATGCAAATAACTGCAAAATTTTGTGTCTGAACTAAAAAAACCACCCCTGCAGTAGCTATTGTACCATAAGAATGATAATAGCTGAGTTTACATCTGTTTAGCCTGGACATATTTGCACCAAGCATACACAGAGCATATGCTTTATCAAAACCTGAAAAACTAAAAATCAAAAAATAATCCTGGTGATTTTTTCCGAGCAAATTTTTCTTTATTTGCTTTTCACCTGCTTGGTAGAGAATTTTGTCAGATCTGTAGGACTGAGCAAAACATAATGTATTACTACGTTAAAAAAGCACTGTAACTATAAACTGCAAAAGATGAAAATTAAGAGGAAATTGCATGCAAAAATAGTTACATTTGTCTTAAATTTGTAAAACAAAGAGAACCAAGACTTAGTAGGAAAGCTGGATCTTGTCTACATTTTACGCTAGGAGGAAAAAAAAAAGGCAAAGCAATGGCCTGGTACTTCCTTGGTAAGTTCTGCATTGCTAAGAACCAGCCACAGTGCAGCTTCCTAGGAACTAAAGAAAGCTGGGTCTGACTCTCAGTGGATATCCAGTGACTTGTATTCTTAAGCAAGTGCACAACTAAATTCAGGGGTTTGTTCATGTTTACTCTAAAATAAAGTGAAGAGGCCATGAGGTCAGAGGAAATGTTCTGCATGTTCAGTTTGAATTTTTAATTCCTTCCCGTTTTGAGAAAGACAGATGATCCTGTGTCTCGAGGCCTCATGCACACAATAAGCTGCACCAATCTTTTTTTCTTCTGGTTGCTCTCAGTGGGAGTGGTATGAGATAAAACACTGTCCAGCAAAGTTTAGTGATGTGGGGTGTGATGGGCACACGGTTCACGGCCTGATCTGGGCTAGCTCTCCTAATGAACACCAGCTCAAGGGATGGCTGGTACGCTTCTGAAAGGCCTGAGGGTGTGAGGTAAGACAGAGACTACAGTGCAAAGGAAAGGTTGGGAGTATCAGGTCTCAAGAAATAGAAAACATCTATTGACCATTCTTTTATTCACAGACCTAGTGCCCTTACATGTTTATAATTCCTTCCTCATTTACTTCAACAGTAACCCAGAGAAGGGACTGTTGGGGTAGGGAGTGGCACCACTGCTGCTCTGGTGTTTTACAGACTGACCAACTGGCAGCTGTTTTAAGATCACTCTGATGTCGGGAACATTAAAACTTCGTCAAAGAAAGCAGCCCAGATTTTCTCAGGGAGCTTATGTCTCAGGAGATGTGTGGAGTACCTGCCTCCATCTATCATCTCTTTGCTTTAGTTGTTAGAACATCTTTCTCTTTATCTCTCTGTTAAATAAAATGTAGGTGATCATAGTTTTGGACAAGTGTGCGTTTCTGCATTGATACTTTATCTGTGTTTGTGTATACACATACAAGAAAAGGGATTTATTTTCTGTGGCTATATAAAATACATTTATACATGCTTATTAAAAGGTAAGTGTTCTTTTGAAGCTCTGCTGTCTCGTGAGGAAACAACACCTTTGACAATGTGATGACATCCAGCATTATTTTGGGAAGGACGAGCAACGAGGGCTGTCTTGCCCTTTAACGCAAATAGATTGCAGGTCTTGCCTTCAAACTCTGGTGCAACCTGCTAATGCTTGATTTTGTAGAAGCGATTAAGAGAAGAGCCTGCAGTGTTACAACAACAGCAATGCCAGAGTTTTCCAGAGAGAAACTGCAATTTTACTACTGAACAATAATATCTTTTAATATTTGGATTTAGTGAAGAAGTTAGTAAAGAAACAGTAGGAGTATTTTTTTGTTACTTTACAACAGAATTGCCTCAGAAGAGTTTCAACTTGAGAGGAGACCCCAATGGGCAGCATTTCTATGGGGCAACCTTTGGGGACTGTTAAATTATTTATCTTTTTCAGGTAAAGCCTCTCCATGCTATTCAAGCTTAGCATAAAATGATCTCCGTTTCTAATCCACAGAGGTTAGTTTAACTATGAGGCATGAGAAAGTGAATGAATTATGAAACCTCAAGTTTCATACAAATTTTCACAAAACCCCTGAAAATTGGGCCTGTAAGTTTGAGTGCATTAGTTCTTTTCTTTGTAGAAGTATAATGCTCTCTAGCAAATTAGTCTTCCAATAGGATTCTATTATGGATCTTTTTTGAAAGCAACAGAAGCAAATGTAGGAAGGTGTACATCTCCTAAATTAAGAAGAGCCTAGAATGAGGGGGAAGGCTACTAGCCATGAGTCACAAACCAGACATATAATTTATGCCTTGAAATACTCAGAAAATGCTGCATTTTCTTGATAGCAGCAAAATAATGATTCGACATGCTGTTAAGAAAATAAGATGTACAGAGGTTTCCTTTAAGAAATCAGCCAATTACTCAGAATATGAAGGTAGAAATTGTCCTCAATCTGGAAGTAATAAAGAGCAACCAGAAATTATGACTGGATTTTGTGTCTGTCTTGCTGGTATCCAGGCTTGTCAAGATTACTCTGCTGCTCACAAGAGCCCTGAATTTGTTGAGGAAATAAAATAAAAACATCAGTGTTATGCTTTATGTCTTAAATGCAAGCCGTACACTGCGTTACACACCTGAGCTCATTCTGGTTGCGATGCACAAGTCTGGTCTTAGTTTTATTTAAGCATAACCCAAATTACCACTCAAATTATATGTTTTTTTGCTTTGCAGTGGGGTCCAGAGGCCATTGAAGAGAGTAATAGTCCTTCTATTGACTTCAATAACTATTGGATATGAGCTTTAGTGCACTTAAAATATGCTAAGGATGTCTAAATTAATTTAATCTCCATGCTTTTCAGGAAATACATTTTTTTTATTAATGCTCCCAGTAAATGACTACAAATAATAATTCCTAACACTTATACAGTGTCTTTTATCCCCAGGATGTGAACGATCCACATAAAATAGTTAATCTCGAGCAAAATTATATTTATCATTATGTGACATGTAAAAGAAAGTAGGTTGAGAGAAGCAGACACCTCCAACACAGAAATGATTGAAAAGCTCTACGTTCAAATTAAAATATTGATTCCCTCTGTGAGGAGCTAGACAAGAGCCATTTAATGTGCTGTGGTGTTGAAGTGTCACAGTGATGATATGATGTCAGTACATTTTTTTATTATTTTTTTTTTTTTTTTAAACTTTTACTTTCTGGAAAAGAAGTTAAACTTACCCTGGCAGTGTAGCTGAACCAGAGGTGAAGGTCGATAGTCAGGCTTTTTTTGGATAGTTTGTTGTTTCCCACGTGCTATCCTATAAGGAGTTAAAATGTTTGGGGAAAGAGGAAACAGCACAAGTATGTAAGTGTTTAGACTTCACATCATAATTCCTGCTGGGCCCTTAAGCACAATGGAATCTCCTTGTTTCAAATTTGGGGGTTGAACAGAGAGAGCCTGGTTTTGGCTGCTGCCCAAACAGCTCATTGTGCAACTCAGTTGAAGGAGACTGCTCATATACAAAGAGCTTATTCTTGGCTTAGCTAGAATATAATTTTTGCCACTAAAATGACCAACCTAGGGACTTAGTGAATAAAAGTGATTCGTGGTTCTCCACAACTGGGATTATTAACTCTGTCAGTTAGGAGCATGGGCAAAATGTATATAGATGAGAACAACACTGACCAGTTAAATTTTAACTCCCTGCCTCAGTGCAGTAGTAATGTATGTTACAATCCCAGCGAATGAGCAAAAGGAAATTTGCATTTATTATCTACCTTTTCAACATTTTTTATGTCATGTGCAGTACTAAGAGAAAAAAACCCCAGCCTTTCAGCAATAGTCTTCTCGTGACTAGTTCAGCAGTGGGTAATATAAGCAGATATTTCAGGAGAAATCCACGTGTGGGTATTTTTCATCACTCAAAACTTCTGCTTAATACTTGAGGAAAATGGGATTGGTGGCATGGTAGGATCCCTCGTTGAGGAATGAAGTGTGACACTCTCGAAGCAAGCCCAGGCTCATAGTGTTGCCTTTCCTCATCGTTATGGCCCGGTGTTAAGGTGTTTTTGGACTGTGGCACTACTTGCTGCATTGAGTGAAAAAAACCCCCAAATACAAGTAAAAGTATGGATGGCTGTATCCTGAAGTATCTTACATACACTGCAACTTTGTCATTTAATTCCAGACTATTGAAGTTAACCATCTGCTTGAACAGGAACTATAGTTTTGCTTTGTTTTTATCCTTTGAGCCTTGTAAGGCAGTAAGCATGAGGAATAAGATGTTAGGGATCTCTGATGGTCATTTCAATGGAACATAAAGGTCAGTAAGAGGGCTGGTACTTTGGGTCTCTGTGGGGTGAGTTAGGACAGGAAGAGAGAGGAAATTAGCTGTGTATGAATTATAGCATCCAGCTTTTTACAAGTGAAAGGGAAAAGTAAAAAAACAAACAAACACCAAAAAACCCCCACTTCATGCTTCAAAAGAAAAAGTATGATAGCAGTAAAGCAGGGATGAGTCAGTATTTATTTTATAGTTACTGGAATTCAAAGAAAAGCACGATTCACAATGGAACCAGCCTGCAGACAATTGAAGAATCCCGATACTTAAGAATGCAGCAGTCATGACTATTTATGTTCTATAAGAAAATAGTTTTGAGTGATCTTTTATTTGAAGCTACTGTAGCATTTGAGTGGGCAGAAGCTTTTTCTTATCTGGATTCAGATCGTAGATTCCTCAGGTCAAACTGAACCATCTATCGAAAAGTAATTGAAGTTACACTGGAGTGAAGAGTTTGATGCTATATGTTTATTACTGACTATCCAGCTTCTATTTATGGCAGGACTATGGGTCAAGGGGCTGATAGAGCAGTAACATACTTAAATAAATTGTGATTGCAATTCAAATGCTCAGTAGCCAGTAATTGCACGTTCATGTTTTGCTTGATATGAAATACACAAGCCCAACATCTCTGACACAAAACCAGCTCCTAACATCCATAACTGATGCAATTTAAACACTTCTCTGAGAGCGTATTTAAGAAAATGGGAAGCAGTACACAAGTGTTACTCATGCAAGCCTGGTTTTTTTCAAGAGATTCTTTGAACACAGTTAGTGATAGGTTTTTCTTACATAACATATGCAAAACGTAATTGAAATTAAATTAAATGTCAGCGTGACACCATTAAACAGCTAACATTTGCCATCTTCTAAGACAACGATTCTGAGCAGTAACTTTGTAATCAGGAATTTACTCACTCCTTATTTGTTTTTTGATATTTCAGACGAATAAAGGCGATGCCCTTGCAAACCGTGTCCAGAACACATTGGGAAATTACGATGAGATGAAGGACCTGTTAACTAACCATTCCAACCAGAGCCACCTTGTAGGAATCCCAAAGAATTCTGTCCCACAGACACCCATTGACAAAAATGAACAGAACTTTTTCCCAGAACCAAGAAACAGGATGATCCCATCTCATCAGATCAGTGGCCACTCATCAACATCAATGCCTCCACCTTCTTCATTGTCATCTAATTCTGCTTTGCTACACAGTCACCAGAGCAGTAGGAAGTCAAGGACGGACTGGTCACGCGGTGGTCACAACTCCAGTGGGGCCCAGCCAAGCCAATCCAGTAGTCAGCAGAATCGGACAAAGCATAGCTCTTCTCATGACCAGCCACAGGGCAGGTATGAAGACCTCTATAATTGTCAGAGTGAGCAGCATAAAAGTGGAGGAACCGAGGAAGCAAATTCTATGGCAGCATCTTCACATTCAAGGAGGCACACTCATTCCAAGTCAGCACCTGGAGAACATACTTACAAAGAAAACAGTCATTCGAAGTCACCCTCAGAGCTTGAGTTTGTAGGTCATGGTCCTGGATCTCCACTTCCTTCCACTTCTTTGTTATCTGCGAACAATGGGCTTTCGACCCAGAACTTCCCACCAGGACTTCACTGTAAAAACAGCATGGTCCAGCAAAAGCCTACAGCATATGTCAGGCCTATGGATGGTCAGGACCAGGTACCCAATGACTCACCTGAACTGAAACCTCCGATAGAAATTGAAAGTGGATATGGAAATCAGTCCTTTGGAACACTGCTGGAAGGAAAAGTGAACACACCTAGTTCGAAGAACAAAGTACCAAAGCTCAACATTCCTCCTGTTAGTGAAGTAAGTGATTTCAAATATGTTCTCTCTAGTACTGCTTGACTATTTAATGCACTGAAGATTTTTCTCTGGAAGTATGCAGTTCCATTTCCTGGAATTGCATTCATTTTTTTCTAGAATGTGCATGACTATGTTTGACAGAGTTTGCTGTGATGGTCCCAGCAGCAATATTTGATGCAATTTTTTTAAAACACAGTTTGGAATACTAGCAATGCTTATTTATAATTAGTATTAAAAACCTCTCTCTCTGTTGAGTGCCATATATTTATACTAGCTAGAATCCTGGACAGAGAACTCTAATAGCTCATCTGCAGTTTTCACTCTTGCATTTTCAGTTAGGAGCTAGTTTGAGAAAAAGATTGCTGTTTTAAACTCTGAGGAAGAATAGCAGTATTCAAATTTCAGTGGTACTAAATAGATCTACCAGTGAGGGGTTTATTGCAGAGTTTGCTAAATTCCTGTTGCTTTTAATGGAATTAATGTGGCTTAAGTTCTGAGTAATGCTTATGAAAATGTGTCCCATTAAAGCTTTTATGCATTTTTAAGTGCTCTTAATATTGGGATTCAGTCCCAATCTCTGCTATCAACAGTTTTAAGCTGTTCAATTTTTTGTATTCCTGGTCAGTACAGTAGTCCTGTGAGGAACGTTTCAGTTGGTTCATATTCATGTCCATTCCAAGCACCAAAGTGTAATAGGAGTACCAGTTTAACTATTTGTATACTTTTGTTCTGAGTTTCTCTAAAACACTAACCTTTGCTAGGTAGGTTTATTGTGTGCATATAAGCAGAACTCAAATACGGGTTTTTCAAAGCTTTCTGTTCTCCCCCAAATATTTCCCTGCTTGCTAATATTTTTATACTAGGAATGAGGAGCGATGCATTCTTAAACCACTTTATTGCAAAAGGTCAGCTTTTTCTATTGGAATAATAGTTTCAAGCCAATAATTCGTTTAACTATTTAAAACCTTGATGTTATTTATTAACATTCCAGGCAGCAACAAAGACTGATGTGTTTTGCAGTAGAGCTTGGAATCATTTTCTGGGAACTGCATCTGAAAACAGTAAAAGGCCTATTTATATCAAGTGGAAGCTGAGGGTTGCTTGCAGATGGTGTTTTATTAGAAAATGTATTTGTTAATAAACGTAGCTTTGTACAAGATTACTTTACAGATGTTTCTGTTTATTTTTACCTTAGGTTAAAAATCTGCTTATGTAGATGGCTTCATAGTCTGTTGCCATTTGTCGCTAGCGTTGTTTGGCGAGTAAATAATTACACGCAGAGGAAATTATGATGTTGCAAAAGCAAATACATTTTGTCCACTTTTGCCATCTATTAACGCTGTGAGTCAATAGAGGCGCTTCAAAGCGCAGCATTGATGCAGAGTATTTTTGGAAATAGAAAGTACGTTGTGCCGATTGTATCAGCTAGGAAGAGTGCATTTTTTCTTTCTGGGATTTTTGAGTGAAGTCCTGGCACTGTAGAAATCGATCGAGTAACCAGTGTGGTTTTGGTGCAGAATTCCACTCACAGTCTTTTTGTGTAGCTCCTAAGAACCTCTGAAGTGAACTGTTGTTTTTGGAAAGGTTCCTAGTCGCACAGGTGAAAAACTACATTGTGCATTTGGTGCCGTAGCTGCTTTAGCTTGTATCTTGTGTAGTGAAAAGTATAGGTGTATAATTAATTTTATTTATGATCAGATCAGTGGTAAACTCTCGGCGCTTTGGAAATAAATGCAGATAATAATCTTAAAGCAGTCTGCATTATACAAGTGAACAATAATTTGAAGAGGGAAGGAAAACCCAAAGCTGCGTTAAGGCGATGAATAACTTTCTTTCCCGAGACAGAGCCTATGACAATAACCAGACTGATGGATCTCTCACTGGCAAAACTCCTTCTGGCTGAATGCTTATTCAGACTTTTTTGAATAGGCATAGAGGGACACAAGGAACACTGTTTGGTGTGGACTTTTTTGTCC